>BPLR01018831.1:0-30224 GCA_021605095.1 Caerostris extrusa
CCCATGGCCGATAAAAGCCAACCCTGTAATTACATTCACTTGCCAGCCGACCTTAGGGTTATCGGCAATTAACAACGGAATTTATTGATTTATGTATCACGATACAGATTTATCTGTGCTTCCCCCTCCCTGTCGTCGCATACTTGCAGGTAACTAAATCTTTAGGGCGTGATGGAGTCCATCGTCTGAAATTGAAACAAATTGGACCGAGACCTGCCAAGGCTCTAACCCCCATAGTTATTATCGCTAGTTTCGGTTTTTAGCGAAAAGTTGTTTGAAGCTGTTAAGTTAGAATGCAGTTCAAATGGCGAATCTCTTCATTTCGTGATGATTGTGTTGATCTTTTAAAATGAGAATGGAAATTTTTTTTTTTTGAAAGCTGTTTTTTTAAGAAGCAATAGATTCTTCATTATCGTTGATTTATAATGAAAAATCTGTATGATAGTATTGATGAAAAGTAAGAGAATTTTCTCGTAGTTTATATAATTTTTCCAAATAAAAAATTAATAAGGATACCTTAATTACCAAAAGCAAGCGTTTTTGGGATTTTTTTTTAATATCAGAGGATCGCGCATCATATTTTAAAAAGTGATTAAAATTTTAATAGTTTATTTATTTAAATTTTTTTTTTTTGAAAATTTAAACAAATAAAAAAATCATCCAACCTTAAAATTAATACTTTCAGGACGGGTGAAATATGGATGCTCTTCTGATTTTGAAATTTCACTATTCTAACTAACTTACTGCCACTACAGCCCATGGTGTGGGCCAAAGCCTCTTCCTACTGGCAGATTTTGAGACTGAGTGATAGTTACTTTTTACAGGGTAGGGTTGACAGCTTAAACCTCACAGTCATATTAGATATGGACCTACAGTTTAAAATGGATTTTGAACTACTGCAAATATCTATGGCTCCACCAGGACTTGAACTATAGCCCCAAGCAGAGAGCTAGTCCCTCGGCCGTCAGGCCCCAATTTCACTATTCAAGAGTTTTGTATCTTGTATTGAAACCTTATTGTAATGGCAGTATTGTCTTCCAAAATATAATTAATGTATATGAATTTAAATGTGGATTCACACGATTTCCGAAAACAACTAATGACGTAAATAAAAATCGCATGTTAATTATTATAATAATTTAATGAATACCTTATTTTTTTAACATAAATCAATCAGTTAGTAGGAATACAACATTTCTGTTAGATGCAAAATTATAAATTCCATAAATAGATGAAAAATATAAATTTTATTAACAATAGTACTAATAAAGTGTTAATTGTAAAAGTATAAGTAAATTATTTCTATTAAAAGCTTAAATAAAATGTTTAATTCACTCAATAATTCGAATCTACACATATGTATATTAAAATGATTTCAGTCATTTTCAAAATTAATATTTTAATGATACTAATAATAACAGGTAAACTGAACACATGGCTTAATATATTTTCTACTCTTGTTACTGATAAAGTGATTTATAAGAAGATTTCCTTCTCATACGTCAAAACTTACTTTGACATTTCGCGATTCATTTTTTAAAAAAGATCCTAAAACTTAGGCGTTATTCTTACAAAATTGGCAAGTCCTTTTCAGCCTATGACTTTAATTTCTGTCTCTGCGAGGCCTGGCTCAAGAGACTCCAGTTAAAAGAGTTTTAAAGGAGGTTATGAGGCCCATTTCTGCGGCGTGGTTTTAAGGGAAGTACCTCAAAAATGAGTTCCATTCCGTTTTAAGTCCTCCTAAAGCGTTACATCGTCCATTCTCTTCCGGTACATTCGGTGTGTTCCAATCCCATTTGTCAACTCTCTTTGTCCACTTTGCGTTTTCTTTTTTTGTTATTTCCCCTCCTATTCCCAAATCCACCTTCTATGTCTGGGAAGCAAAGTGGACCAAGTCTTTCAACAAATAACCATGATGAACATTTGAATGCTGTTCATTTGCTTTGAGATCCAGAATCAGTACAATCTTCAAATTATTCCATGACACCATGTTAATTGATGGATTGAACAATTTTTGTCCCTCCCCTTCTGCAAGCAGTTGCCTGTCAGCAATATAGGCCTTGCATAAGTCTTGGTGACTTGGACCATGGTTCACCAGATGAGTCTGGAAATATACTTCTTATTTTTTGAACTTTCCAACCAATCCCCCACCCCAAGCAACATTTGACGCCTAAGTGGAAGGACAAACCGATACCAACCATCAAAGTCTTATAGTGTAGTTTCAGAACTCTCTATTTCTGTCGCTAGGCGGTATATCAAAAAATATCAAGAAGAGATGTAGTAGATGCAACAGAATAGAAACATATTTTTCTGCAAATCGTAAAGGATCTATTTTTATAAGCCTATTGCTATTGATTTACAAAAAGGATTCGTGACTTTGTATCAATTTCATTCGTAATAATTCAGCTATGTCTTTAAAAAAAATAGAAATTTATCATTACGAAATTGGAACTAATTTATTGATGTTAAGATATAGTTTAAGATATTTTAGTACAGATCAGCTATAAAATATGTATAATTATTCCCCATGGCTCAAAAAATTTAAAAATATTAGTACATAATTATATACTTATGTTACAAAATTTTGAAAGTTGATTATTTTATTTTAAGATTTTATAATGTAGCATAATAATTTCAGTTTAATACAGGACAAAAAAGAAATTCAATAGCACTAGCTTGTACAGATTGAATAGTTTTTGTTAAAAAGTATCCAGAGTTATTTAATCATTATTAACATTTCGGTAAAGCATTACTCTCCCTACCCGGTATTTTTCTTATAAGCATAATATAGGCAAATAATTCTAAATAATTATTATTAATTCGCTGCTGTTATCTTATATAACAGCAGCGAATGACTCATGTGCATAAAAAAGTGTACCATTAAACAGTGTTTACATCGATATTAAGTTGTTGGAAAAATACAGAACAAGCGAAATTCAATAGCACTAGTTTGTGCAGATTGAATAGTTTTTGTCAAAATGTATCCAAAGTTATTTAACCATACTAATATTCAATTACCCCTGAAAGTCCTCCATTAAGGTATTACTCTCCCCTATCGTCTTTCTTCTTGTTGTGGATATTATATACCCGAGTAATGCATTTTAGAAAACAGTAGTAAATAACTCTTGTATATAAAGAAAGCGTACCTATAAAAGAATGTCCACATCGAGCCATAATAACTATGTTAACTTTTAATTATCCCTGAGAGTTCTTGGGTGAGAGTTTTTGGGTTCTCTTCTCATTATTCTCCCCTACCCCATGTTGCTTTCTTATGGGCATAAAGTACGCAAATAAAGTATCTAACATAACAATAGCGAATGACTCGTATACATAAAAAAGCTTACCTTTTAAAACATTGTTTACATCGATATCTAGATGATGGAAAATACAGAACAAGAGAAATTCAGTAGTACTAGCTTGTGCAGATTGAAAAGTTCTTGGTCAAAAAGTATCCAAAGTTATTTAACCATACTAACTTTGAAAGTCTTCCCTGTAAGGCATTGCTCTCCCTACCACGTGTTTCTTTGTTATAAGCATAATGTACGCAAATCATACATCTTGCAGTAGCTAATGACTCATGCACATAAAAAAAAAAAAAAAGATTACCTTTAAAACAATGCTTACTTCTATGTCTAAGATGGAAAATACAGAACAAGCGAAATGCAAACAGCATCAATTTATATAGATTGAATTTCTTTTCAGTTATTTAACCATTTTAACTTTTAATTATTGCTGAAAGTCTTCCAGTAAGGCATTATTTTCCCCCAACCTTGGACCTTGGTCCTTTTCATGGTTATAATGTTACATAACAGTAACAAAATGGCACTAGATAAAAAAAAAATCTTGTTTACATCGATATCTTAGTTGTTGGTACACCATGTCCATAAATTGATAATGAAGTTCAGGCAAAGAAAGAGAAGAAGCAAAACAAATTTGACTTATTTGTAAAGTCTATTTATTAAAACAAAAAAGAGCAATGTTATATGTTTGACTAATTAATAAAATTGCGATTTTTACTCCCTGGAGCAAATTTCAAAAAAGAACCTATTTATCTAAGATGGAATGTTTCCGGACGATCCAATAGAACAACGCTAGGCATGCTATCAAAATTATCAATCTGATCTTGGGCAACAGCCCTCCGAAGTTCCGGTTGACAATTTATATCCCACACATGCTCTATTGATTCAAATATGCTGGCCAATCCATACTTATCCTCCAATTGAAAGTACAATCTGAGGAGTCCATATTTAACCATTTTTCCAGAATGACTAGATGTTTACACTCTTAGGTTCTGGAACCAAGCTGAAACCGTAACTTCCACTTGGTGCTCCTTCTTTGGTGGTAACGGTACCCTGGCGTTCTCCATATGAAAGTCCTGCGAGAATCAGACTATTTTCCCCAGACCCGATGTCCGCAATGCAGGTTTCAGGTTTCTAAGGCGACAGTGATGGTTGGAAATAATCTGACAGGCCTAGATAACAAGTAACGGTCTGTCTTGAAACTGTCGTACCCTGAAGAGAGCCGCGACGAGACTAGATAAAAATACCGGTCCTCATTCGGCGTTGTAACTCGGGGCGACATGTGCTGTAACATCTACTCACATTACCATCATCTTGAATCGTTGCCAAAGCCTGGAGGACACTCTGGGCGATTCCAAGTTCCTAGGATATCCAGCTGGGTAGTCCACATTGTTCCGGAACTTCTACCATATCCAAATGCTTCCTTTGTGCCAAACTATGCGGTTATTGCACTGAAAGGCTTTTAAAGGCCAGAACAAGTTTACTTTGCCACCATTCCTTATATACCCCTCTCTTACACTCGTCATTGTGACGCATTCTGCGCCATCTGGTGGTTTCGAAATTTGCATAGTTCAAGATGTGTGTGATACCCTACAGGTGAAATTTTTATTTTAGAGTTCAATTTCTGTGTGATTCTGAATTATCCTAATTTATGGACATGAGTGTACATAACAAGAGCCAATAGCACTAGCTTGTAGAGATTGAATAGTTCTTGTTAAAAAGTATCAAAGTTATTTAACCATATTAACTTTCAATTACCCCTAAGAGTCTCCGGTACGTCATTACTCTCACCTATGCCGTCTTTCTTGTGGGTGTAAAATGCACACGAAGTGTATTATTGCCAAAGCTACAGCAAAAACATCGGTGATAACCTCCGGTCAAATGGCCAGCACTAAAATAAAAAAAAAGAAAAAAAAAAAAAAAAAAATCAACGTGTTTATTGATTTCCTAATCTTCTACGAACTACTGGATGGCATAACCTTAAAATTTGTCTTGTACAACATAGTATACAATATGCTGAATTGCCTTCCACACATTTCCCTATGCATTTCTCCTTCTATCTCTTATTGCCTACATCAAAATGCACGCACTTTTTTTTTTTACTCCCCTTCCTGTCGTGATATACGATCTTTCGATGGAGTACACAGTGAGGGATCGAGGGAGCTGCAACTCTCCTCTCCCTTCCAAAAAGATTAAAAAGTTATTTGAGTTCCGAAACCTTGTCGGAAATTGTTTTCGGAGTTGACGTTAAATCAAAACCCCGCACGGGTGCTGCACGGGCACAGATGAGAAAGAAATCATGTAATAGGAAAGGGTGATGTGAAAAAAAAAAAAAAAAAAAATGAAGCACAGAAAATTTACAGGCTAAGAACTTGAGGGGGGTCGATCAGACCGGAAAAAAAAAATCGTTTAAAAGTGTTGGGGGGTGGATTGTAAAGGTATTCTATTCCCCTTCAGAGAAAAAAAAGAGGGTAGAATTCAAAAATGGGAAAAGGGTTTGGTATGTACAGAAGTCACGTAGTCATTTTTTATCCATTATTCAGACATGCATTGCTTATGGTAACTTTGAGATTCATGCTTTATATCGAAAATATGATACTTTCAGACATCTTATATCTTTTATCAAAGATCTAGTTTTTATAAAGCGGCCTGATGGTCAATTGGCTAGCTGAAAAAAATAGAATATCTGGAAGTAGCATTTCCAAATTAAACTTACAGTAAACTTGAATGTAGTTGATTTCACATTCATTTTAAGCGGTTCGTAATCCACGTTAAACTGTAGTTCCCGGTCAAATTAGCCTAAAGTGTGCACAAAATGATCGTAGAGCGATAAACTAAAATAAACTAGTTTTAATAAAACAAAAAGAAATGTTGAAAAAATTTAATTAAAAAGTTAAATATCAAATCAACTTCTACCATTTATGATTAAAAGCACGTATAACGGTGAATATATCTAAAACACAAACTATATTAAGAAATGGAAAACAAATAATAAATAAACACAATTATTAGATTAATGGAGTAAAATGTATACAAAATTAACTACTTTCAAGTTTATTATAAGTTAAGTTTGAAAATGTGGCTTAATGTTCCAGGTTTCTTTCAACTTGTATATTTAGCATTGCAACAATGGTTCTACCTACGCAACCATGCTTCCTCCTATGCACTACAAGAGCGCCCCTTGCGGTTTCAGAAGAAATCATCAGTAGGCATTGAGAGGACGTACGGCAAAAAACAGGCTCTCATGCTGAGAAATGAAATACTTACGCAACTGAATAATTAGATGTTTTAAACGAGTTAAATATTGTCTATTTTTTTAATTGTGGTGTTGATGTTATTGTGTACGTGCCATGTGTAAAATAAAAATTAAAAAATTAGTTATTAAAATTAGTTCTTAAAAGTGGGTCTCAACTCAACCCCACCCAGATTCAGCTGCACAAACAAATGACAATATACACTATAGCATTTTATTATTATTTTTAAATAATATGAAATATATTTTTTAAAAATATTATTCTTTCATATATAAATTTGATATATTTAATTTATTTATCAAGTAGAAATGTTCCTCATTTTTTTATTTAAACAAAGAAAACTCATAAGTTTAGATAAATTAAATTGAAGAATAGATTTTGATAAGAGGTACTAAATAATCTGATCAAATGCAAATTAAATTAAGCAAATAAAATTATATTTTTGGATTTCAAATCAACTTCAAATTTAAATATTTGGGAGCAAATTATGCACTTAATATTAAATAATACTTATATTAAAAAACTATGCAAATTATATGTCGTTCATTAAAATTAAAAAATGGATTCATCTTGTCAAATAGATTCTAATAAAGAAATTCATTTTGCATGGTTATAGGAAAAAAAAAAAATCATATATTACATGAAACGAAACAGTCATAAAAAATGGTTAAAACCATTTAATTGTTCATCTATAGAACATATTTTATGCTTAAAATAGTGTTTGTAACAACATTACAGATTGAAATAAGTAGAAAATAAAATATATATTTAAATGCCATGAAAAAATAATAGTCAGTGTCTAGTATAAAACAATTAAAGAATAAAATTTGATCTTAATTATCTTGTACAGACCAGAGTTAATTGAAGGCTTTATTTATCAATAAACATTATTGTACCTTCATTAAATAGCGACATCGCATTATTATTACATGAATTCGTAATAGAATACACAAAGAAATAAAAGATTATTTTTTGCCCCTTTTATCTATTAATAATATGAACAGAAAATATATTGCTAAAAATATCTTATATTTAACGAACTATTGTTTCGAAAGGGTAGGCGTATATCAAAGTTGAGACATTGAAGTTTAGAGAAACTTTTGATTCAAAATTTAAATACTACTATAAATAAATCGTTACATCTTGTAAATAAATATACACTTTTAACAAATTTTTAACGAAATGAAATAATTTATAAATTAAAAATAATTTTGGATGAACTTGCACATCCCATGTGGTCTAGTGGTTAGGATTCCTGGCTTTCACCCAGGCGGCCCGGGTTCAATTCCCGGCATGGGAAGCAATTTTTTTTTTTAATTCTTTTTTTTTTTTTTTTTTTGCTTTTCCGCAGATATTTCAAACATATAAAAAAATTTCGTTTAAAATTATGTTGCTAAAATTAAAATTTAAATAACGAAGTAATAAATACAATAAAAATAATGTAAAATTCTTCCTGTAGTAAAAATTTTTTTGATATGATATATTTTTTTAACCAGGAGTAATTTCTTTTGATTTAATTTTTTTTGAAATTATAGGAAAATATTTTGAATTGCTATTAGATTCAATTGAATACACAAGACATGCAAATTTTAGTTTAAAATTTGTGATAAAAATATTTATTTATTTAATATTTATACATTCATTCCATGAAGAAACATCAATATCGTTAAATTTAAACTTATTTCTAAATTATGTTTGCTTCATATGTGTTGAAAGTATAATTAAGCTTTTCAACCAATATTACTAAGAAATTTGTTATTGTTATTATTTTTGTAAGATTTTTAGACTGGATGCAAATAATTGTTAGAAAAATAATTTTTTTAATTAAAATATTTTTGAATAATAAATTTAATAATTAAAAAATTATAGAAAAAAAAAAGGATTGTTGTATTGAATATATTTACTATAGCAAACAACATGATTTTCTTCAATGTGATGCCACTTAATATCTTTACAGCAAATTAATGAGTATAGTAAATTTTTAAACTCTTGATGGTGTTGGCCACATAACGTGGACATTTAGTATTTTATAATTATAATTACCATTAAAAAAGAACAAAAATTTTATAATAAATTATTCACTGTAGAATCTCTCAATAAGAAAAATGCAAATCATTTTTCTGCACTTATAATGGTATTTACGACGTACAGTTAGGAATATGAAAGCATAAAGTAGCCTTTCGACAATCCTGTAGCCTGTAGGAATATTTGTAAAAATCGTTATTATTTGATAAAAATAATACCAGATATGTTAAATATATTTAGTTTTAATAATTAATGCCAGGGATAATACTGAATAATTTATGACCGAAATGTATAAAATAATTTCCTTATAAAAAGCACAAAACGTTACTATTAACGCTCTGAGGCCATAAATGTAAACATTATGTTTTTTTTTTTTTTGTGCATTTTTATTGTTTTCATATTTTCCGTTTTGAATGTCTATCAATATAGACCATATAAAAACAAAAAAAAAGTTATTTTTTTTTTCTCACTATAAAAAAAAAAAAAAAAAAAAATGTCATTAAAAAGGTTAAAAATTTTTTAAAAAAATCCAAAAGTCAATATGTATATATTTTTTTTTTATATAAATACAGAAAATCTACTAAATCGAAATTGAAAAAAGCACAAAAAGATGTTTTCCAAAAAGTTGATTACACCCAGAATCAATAGAGTTGGATGCGATATTGTATACAGTCAGTCTTTTATTAAAAGGCAAAAGCCAGAGTATGACATTTATGTCTGAGGTGTTAAATTACCAGAAAGGAGCTCTTGTCCGTTCCCGAGACCGATCACCTGACTCCCGGATTTGATGCGAATGCTGGATATCACTTAAGCCGGACTTGGCCATTCGTCTTGCCTCCTGCCGTATTGACAGGCTCGCTTTTCCAGGATTTTCTTCATCCCTGGCCCCTCCAACGAATGGAATCCCCCTTTTTATTTTGGTTTCTCCCCTCCTCCAATCCCTTCTTCGTATTTCCCCCCCATCACATATAGGCCTTTATTAAAGAAAATGAAGGCTGCAAAGATTCTGGATATTTTCTGTCGATTTATTGCAAAAATACGAATCGCTTGATTCCTATGACAGGCCTTGTAGGAATATATATATATATTTATTAAAGTAGGTGCATTAATTTATTAAATTTAACAATGATTGTTATTTGGCAACACAAATAGACCTTTATTAAGTATAAAAGAAAATTATCCATTTGTTTATGTTAAACATATAGGTCTTTATTAAAGAAGATGAAGGCTGCAAAGATTCTAGATATTTTTTTTTTTTCGATTTATTGCAAGAAATACATAGATGTAATATAATAGTTATATAGATGTTTATTAAACCTGTACATTAATTTATTAACTGTAACAATGCTTGTTATTCGGTGATAACATAAATAGACCATTTATTAAATATATAAGAAAATTATCCATGTGTTCGTTTTTAAATAGTGCTTTTATAAATTTATAAATATGATTGTCTTTGTTGATAAATAAAAAGAGGAATTTTGCATAAGGGAAAATAAAAAGTAATTATAATAAACAATCAAAATAATTAAAAGTTAATTATAAATAACAGAGATCTAAATAATCCAGATCAAAAATAAAATTTTAAATTCATATTTTTTTAAATAACAAATAGCTAATAATTTTTCACAAAATTTAATCACTCTACATTATTTATATGATAATGTGTGGGAAAAAATGTATCATTATAAGGCATATAAAAATTAAATAATAATTAAAATAGAATAACTAGGCGAAATAAAAAATATTTTCGATCGATTTTTTTTTTTTTTCGGAATTGTCTTCAAAGCCAGTTTTAATGTTGTGCTACTGCAGACTTTTTTGTTTACATGCACGCGTTATATAACTAGTTTTCAAATTGAGAATCTAATTTTAAAAGTAAGGTGAGATATTCAACCACAAAGAACAAATCCTGGTCACTAATGAGGGAGTCTAGTCAGTGTAAAGAGGGCGCTGCTGATGCCTTACAGTTGATATTGCCAGATTTTTGAAAGGAAAGGTAGCATTCGAACATTAAATAAATTCTAAAACTAAATGTTATAAACAATAAAGAAGGAGTCCCCAACCATTTCTGCCATTTTAAAAACTTATGGATTCTAAGTATGGTCAAGAATAGGAATCTAAGTAAGCCAGGTATATTACTCCGTACTCCGTCATTGGCAAACGAAAAGGAAGGCAGAGTTTGAGAAGAACTGGACTAAGACTTCAGGTAAAAATATCCTTTTAAGTTGATTAAATATTAACGAACTCATTACGATACCTTGAATTGATCTCAGACAGCAAACTTACATGTAGAAGCTACGTCAATTATATCAAAGAAAATTGTAAAAATATTCATTTCCTTACACCTGTAAATGGCAGAAACTCAATGTAATCATATCTTTAAAATATTAAGTCATCTTTTAAAAGAAAATAATTATGCCCATTATGTATACGGCACTTATCTGGGGGGACTCGTAGTACAAATAGAAATACAGATCCTTCAAAATATAATCCTAATAATCCTCTAGAACTGCTTTGTAGAGGACAGTGTTATCCACAATGACCTCAATACAAAATATGCGGGGGCACCCTATGAAAAATTACCGAAGAAATTTTCCACACTATTCCACTATTTTCTATGGATTATTAACGTCAAATTTTCTTTTTCAATAAGACAATAGTAAACAAAGTTATCCATACCAGCAGCAAAATGGATACTTTACTAAACCACCCATATCAATTTACCCACTATAGCAATTATTCTGCAGTATACATAGACAAAAATATTTATTTCTATTTCATCTCATTCCAGTATTTTTTTTTTTTTTTTTTTTTTTTTTTCTTCTTTTCAAATCACATCGCTTTTGATTCTTTTTTGTGTGCACTCTCAAACTGAGTAAAAGTGCGTTAAGCACAGACACTGAAGCTTCAGAAATAAATCTTTAGAAGGAGATCCCTGGTGTATCATAGAATGATGGCGTAAATAGCAAAAATTCGACACGATTTACATGGATAATTGCACCAATAATGACATGTCTGGAGTAAAAACCTGATAATTACATTGTCCAAATATCGATGCAGGGCAGACCGTCACAATTTTCACCAATTTTACTCATTCTAAGCAGTAACTGTGGTTTAAAATATCTACTGAATTGTATCCAAGTCTTCTTAAGTCTATGTTTCCTTAGGTAAAAAAGGAGTTTAAAACTGAGTTATATATATATATATATATATATATATATATAAATTCGACATTCTAAAACCTTTGTTATCCAAATTACAAAAAATGTATAGCACATCTAATGCCACTCCCAGGTTCGTAGCATTTAACGTATTAAGTTGTGTTGTGGCTAATCATCATTGTCCTGTAGTGCAGGACGGACATGTCATGAGTGGGCAGCTTCTGTTGTGACTCTCTTACGGTCATATGAGACCAGGACCTACAGCTAGTAACATCCATGGCACCGAACCCGAAACCTGTGGCACGAGCCCCTGACACTCGGCCATTCAGTCCCAAGCGTATTAGGTAGTTCATAGCATTTAGCATATTTCATGTGTCCCCGCATATAGCAGTTTGAATATGAAAAGCAAGCCCCGTTATTTCTCCTTATGAATGAGCTTTAAGTTCTCAAATCTTTTGATGCGGAATTAAAACCGAAGTCATGTAGAACAGCACTTTTGCTTCCCAAAAATTTGATAAACAAGACAGCACGCGCTTCGATTTCTATCCAAGTTTCAGCATATGATTAGTTTAATGTGAGAAGTCAAAACCTCGATTGCTAATGTGTACACGACTTATGGAACAATGGAAACAACCGTTTCATTTTTCTAGAGGCCTCAGTATCGGCCTCCATTAATTCTGCTTCCCTAAAACTTGGTAAACGAAACAGGTGTTTCCAAATTACAGCAAATCAGCTTCATGTGTGACACTCAAACATTTGCTTACTAATGTATACACAAGGGACAAGAACTCAACCCTTTCATCTCACTAGAGATCTCAGGATTTCAAATTAAGTCAAAAACGGAACAAATTTCTCTGCACATTCTTCAACCGAAATAAATGAAATGCCACTGGATGGAAATATTTTAAAAACACAAAACTTGCCATCGTCATGGCAATTCCCCTTTGGAAGCGAGCAAAGACGGCAACCTCCGTATCCCTCACCACCTGACTTGGGAAAATAATGAATCATTCGTGATTAAGTCGGCTGGTCTCGTTGCGCCATCCGTCATAGCTTTTCCCAAGATTCAGCCTGCAGGACGGTTTTGTTAGCTGTGACGGCGCACACATAAACAACCGAGCCTCTGTGCTTTGTGGGATTCACGGTGCACGGAAATTATATCCTCATTATTTACTTAATGTTGCTGCAGCGCGACTTCTGGGTTAAAAGAAAAATCTAAATATTTTTGTGTGTGTTTATTTAGAAGAAAATATGTCTTTTTAAATACATAATGTGTTTGTTGCCTTTAAATATTTCATTATGTAATATTGCTGTATTTTATGCAATAATTAATTTCACAACATTATTAAAATTTATCATTTATTATTTATTTATATATACATTTTCATTACACATTATAGAACAAAACTCGTTATTTTGTTAAATTTTCCCTAAGTAATAATAATTTCGCAGGCAGTTAATTAAGGCATAATTTCGATAAAAGAGGATATTTTTTTTTTCTTTTCTCCACATTTCACCCCCCCTCTCCCTTGTGGTAGGTTTGGTATCCCAGGCTTCAGGTTCGAATCCTGGCGATGGCAGGGGATGTTTCTGCTACAAGTCAGATTATTTTCTTCTTATTATGTAAGGCAACGTTCAACCACAGAAAAGTGTATCCTCTATCAAAAGATGCTATCTTTACCGAATTGGTTCTTCCATAAAAATGCTGTCCATAACACAAAGTGATGTCCTCAATCAAAAGATATCATCAACATCACCGAAGTGGTGCCTCACTGAAGTAGCTCCTCCACAAAATGCCATCAACATCAACGAAGTAGTTCCTCCACAAAAATGCCATCACCATCACCGAAGTAGTTCATCCATACAAAAAGGCCATCAACATCACTTGCTGTCCTCTATCAAAAAATGACATCACCGAAGTTTTGTCTACCAAAAATGCCATCATCTCCATCGAAGTGGTGTCTTCTATTGTTAAAATGACATCAACTTCACCAAAGTGTTGTCTACCAAAAAATGTCACCATCTTTACCGAATTGCTGCCTTCTCTTGTTAAAATGCCATCAACTTCACCGAAGTGGTGTCTTACACTCTGGTTAAAATGCCATCAACTTCACCAAGTCGTTGGAAGTGTTGCCCTCCATCATGAAAAAAATTCCATCAACTTATAAAGGTTCATGGGCTTCAAGTATCATTGCTCAGTTGTGGACCGGTGACATGGCGCATTGCATTAACACTGCAAAATAAATATTGATTAAGACTTTTAAAATCTAGTCTTATTCGACTGATCCTTTTGAAAGCAAATGTTTTGTCAAATTACGATGACTCATCTGACCAGGCCACGGTTTTCCATTCATCTTTTATCAGTAAAAAATAAATCCAAATTTCTCCGCACAGTTAATATTTCTGCGGTTGTTTGAGAATGTTTTTTAAAAATTGATAAAACTACGACAGTTCAAATGAGTCAGAAACCTCTTCAAAATAACAACCGGCTTCATTTTGATTTCAATCAAATACACTCTTGCTAGTCTTATTCGACTGAAAGCTTAAAAACCATAAATATCCTCTGAAAACAAAATAAAAGTATGTCCATCTTCGCTTAAAAACCATAAATATCCTTTATTATTTAAAATATTTTACCACGCAATTTATGGGTTCCCTTAATTTCTTGCATGAAAGGAATGACAGATGGAGTTCAGTGGAAAAAAAAAAAAATCAGCTCGTAATCTCGAAGATAATAAAATACCCGTGGGTCAGATTTAGTGGAAACATAACTGTGCCGCACTCGTTGTTCGCTCTATAGTTTGGTATAATTGATTGGTCCCCGCGTAAAAGGCATTAGTAACAGACGTCGTAAGAGGTTGTTTTTTGGCCACCGAACATACTTCATAAAGAGAAAAACTCATATTTTTATTGGGTTCAACAGAAACTCTATATTGCCCTTTAGTTTTGATGTTTCCAGCTACTTGGAAATCCTTAAAGAGGTTAAACAATGAATTTTGAAGAGAAAGACGGAGTTGGTTTTTATTGAATGAACTTTAAAGAGTTGAATAGTGGGAAGATGTTGCAAATAAGAAATAAGCTATTATGATATCCTTTATTTAATTGTTTTGAATTTTTCTGATTCTTGGATCAAATTAAATGAGTTATTTTTTAATTTTTGAATCAAATTCGAGTAATTTTCTGATTCTTGAATCAAATTAAAATGGATCGTTTTTTATATTCTTGAATCAAATTAAATGAACTTTTTTTTTTATTCTCGTATCAAATTGAATGGGTCTTTTTTTTTTTCTTGAATCAAATTAAATGAGTAATATTTTCATTCTTGAATGAAATTAAATGTATTTTTGTTTATTTTTGATTTTAGATTTAGTATTTTGATTCAAATTAAAGAAAAATTTTTATTCTCGTATCAAATTGAATCTGATTCTTGAATCAAATTAAATGTGGGATTTTTGATTCTTGAACCAGATTAAATGAATTGTTTTTTTGATTCTTGAATCAAATTAAATGACAACTTTTTTTTTTTTTTTTAAATTAAAAACTCCTAGATATCATGCATACCACTGTCAAATTGTTTTTTTTTTTTTTTTTTTTTTTTAATTTTTATTATTTTTTTTTTTAATTTTATTACATTTTCTTATTATTTTCTTTAAAAAATATTTTTCTATCACATTTGCTTTAAAAATATTTTAAGCTTATCGCACACCAATTTCATGCTATTTTAAGCAAAACAAGCAATCTATTTTAATGTCACCTGTGACATTATAGAGAAGCATTTAATGAATCTTCTATACAGCATCCAAAACCAGTAACATATTTGAACAATGCAATCCAATGGTCTTTGCTTTCAGCAACTAAGTGAAACAAACTATGTATTTTATGATGTCTCCTGAAACTCACATTTCAGTGGATCCATCTACATATTTTGCAATCATTAGTCTTTCTTTTCAGCAACTAAGCGAAATGTATTTTATGATGTCATTTCAGTGGATCTATGTAGCACCAAAACCAGTAACATATTTGAACAATGCAGGCTTAAGCGAAATGTATTTTATGATGTCTCATGAAACTCACATTTCAGTGGATCCCATCTATACAGCACCAAAACGAGTAGCATATTCGAACAATGCAATCATTAGTCTTTCTTTTCAGCAACTAAGAAATGTATTTTATGATGTCTCATTATCAGTGGATCCCTATCAGCACCAAAACCAGTAACATATTTGAACAATGCAATCATTGATCTTTGCTTTCAGCAACTCATGATGTCTCATGAAACTCACATTTCAGTGGATCCATCTATACAGCACCAAAACTAGCATATTCGAACAATGCAATCATTAGTCTTTCTTTCAGCAACTAAGCGAAATGTTTTATGATGTCTCATGAAACTCAATTTCAGTGGACATCTATGGCACCAAAACCAGTAACATATTTGAACAATGCAATCATTGATCTTTGCTTTCAGCCGAAATGTATTTTATGATGTCTCATGAAACTCACATTTCAGTGGATCAACTATACAGCACCAAAACGAGTAGCATATTTGAACAATGCAATCATTAGTCTTTCTTTTCAGTAACTAAGCGAAATGTATTTTATGATGTCTCATGAAACATTTCAGTGGACTATCTATGTAGCACCAAAACCAGTAACATATTTGAACAATGCAATCATTGATCTTTGCTTTCCTAAGCGAAATGAAACATGAAACTCACATTTCAGTGGATCCATCTATACATCGAGTCTTTTCTTTTAGCATATTCTACAATGCACCAAAAATCATTTGAACAATGTCTTTCTTTTTTCAGCAACTAACGAAATGTATTTTTATGATGTCTCATGAAACGCGCATTTCAGTGGATCCTATCTATGTACAGCACCAAAACCGAGTAACATATTTGAACAATGCAATCATTGATCTTTGCTTTTCAGCAACTAAGCGAAATGTATTTTATGATGTCTCATGAAACTCACATTTCAGTGGATCCTATCTAGCATATTTGAACAATGCAATCATTAGTCTTTCTTTTCAGTCAGCAGAAATCATTGATCTTTGCTTTCAGCAACTAACGAAATGTATTTTTATGATGTCTCATGAAACTCACATTTCAATGGATCCATCTATACAGCACCAAACAATCATTAGTCTTTCTTTTCAGCAACTAAGCGAAATGATGAAACGCGCATTTCAGTGGATCCTATCTATGTAGCACCAAAAACGAGTAGCATATTAGAACAATGCAAAGTAAAAGATGTGAATGCGCAATATTGTAAAAGTCAATCCTCAAATCACTTTGCATGACCAGTATTACAACAAGACTGGCATGCTGTTCGGCAACATGCTTCTTATGGGTGCTCCATAGTAACTTATAATCAATTTTTTTTTCTGAATAAGAAATGTGAGTATGCATTTATTAAAGCTGTTCTTGTTGTAGCGTAACGGCCCGCGGCATTCTAGATATGCCGATTTTATTGCAAATCTACTATATCAGTTGCAAACTGATGTCAAGGCAAAGCATTTCAAGTCAAGACATTTTAACAAGAATGTTATCACTATTTGTATCTCATTGAAAATATTTTATTTTATATAACTACTAAAATTAATGATCTGCAACATAACAGCAATACAAATTTTAAATACAGTTGAACTTTTATTTAATCCACATTTTGCGGTATTTAACGCTAAATTTACAAAACGCTTTGAATCCCCCTATTTTAATATGGAAAATTTATTATTAAGCATTTAAGCATGATTAATTTAGAGGTAAACTAAAAGCTGTTATTAGTATGATATCATGTTTGGTTTAAGGATGGTATTCGTTTGTGTTAAATATGTTTTTAATTTCGGAATATAGGTAGCATTAACTGTTACGTAAAACATGAAGTTAATGCACTCTTTGATAAGAAGCGGCCTAATTGGCTAACACTCTGGCTTTTGGTACCACAGGCCTCAGATTCGAATACTTGCTGTGTCATGGATATTTGTTAATGGTTCGGAATTGGTTAATGGAAAAATTGGTCTAATTAGCCTAAAGTGTGCAAAAAAATAACCGTAAATCGACAAACCAAATCTTTGATAAGATTCATCTGAATTCTTAAAAAAAATAATCTTTATGCTGCCAAAAAATTTAATTAATTTTTTATTAATAGATAATAGTCTTACTAATCTAATAATTATAAAGCAAAACGTGAGGGGCTTATTTAAAACTTTCCACATCAACCTTTTTTGATGAATTAGATAATTTTTTGTTTTGTTCTGATTTGACTATGACTTCACTATCATATTAAAAAAGATTTAAAATAAATATACACTATATATTTATTTATGGCGTTTAATTCAATTGAAACTTTTAGTTTGGTTAATTTTTATTTTTCATATAATTTAACACTTCAATTGAATTTCTACTATTAATTCTAACAAATCTTACAAATGAATATTTTTTTTAAAAACCCATTTTTGATTCACGTCTTTATTGATGAATTTCTTTTTTTTTAAGAAATTTAGTGCCATTCTTCAAAATATTCTTTTAAATTTATTTGAATGCAATGAAAGAATCAATTGCCTTGAAAATCACATATTAAAATTTCTTTCTTAAAAAAGAAATAGATAAAAATGCTTTATAATTAATTGATTTATCCAACTTTCCGTAAAAATATTTTCCATCTTGGGAACTTTAAAAAGTTTTTGCAATTCGAGAATTCCCAGACCTTAAAACCGATCAATTACACTTTATAAAAATATTTCCTCCTCATTCCTTATGCAGGCCCGACGAATGATTTAAGAATCTAAATAAATATTTAAAGCGAATTTTAAGAAGAAGAACCTGACACTCATAAAACACAAATTCGGATAGATAATTTAATGAATTTCTGAAGTAAAAATGGCTTCATCGAATTCAACGCATACCTGCGATATAACTAATCACCCGGAGATCGGAAAATGGCGATGCATTTTTTAAACGTTTTCCGTGTCGGGTGCGAATTGAAAAATGGAGCTAGATCGGGCGATGCCAGAGGACAAACTCGATTTATAAGAGTTTTAATTTTTTTTGTTGCCTCTCAGACTTTTAATTTATTCCGTCTTCTCGAGTATGCGTTTGTTTTTAAACTCTTCTTGCCTCGGCGTCACAATGAAAAGTGTGGTATGGGGTTTTCTTTAGAGGGATTATGAATGGATACTCTTTAAAGAGTTTGCCATACCAGAGAGTTTGTTGCGGACGATTAGAAGGGACGTTTTTTTTTTCCCCTTTAATTCTTTTCCCCCCAACCTGAGTTTCTGGAATACCTTTTTGTCACACTTTTCACCAGTTTTAATTGTTGGAATCGAGATTAAATAGCTCGCCGGTACAACAACCACCGCTTGAAAAAATTACAAGTCCGAAAAGAAATGCTTCTAATGATGGCGTCAGTCTTCTCACCTGAGTTTTAATGAGAGAGCATTTACCATTTAGTCAACCTAAGAAGGGAACAGCGCATTTGTAAATAGAATTTTTTTTTTTTCGTTTACATTTTTTTTATTTTTTTCTTTCTTTCCTCTCCTGTAAATTCCGTTCTGTTGCCGTTTGTGAAAAATAGTAATTAAAAAAAAAAAAAAAAAAAAGGAAGAGAGATTAAAGAACTTTTATCATCGTCTGTTGTTTATTTATTCATTCATTCATTAATTTTTTTGATAAATACGCGGAATGGTTTAAAAGACAAAACAAATGTAATTGAATATTCGCTTCCTCTTTAAGTTCTCCAAACTATTCCTTTTAAGAAGTGTTGAATTGCTGAAAAAACAGTTTTATTATTCCTGCTGTTTTTTTGTTTTTAGTGAGAGGGTTTTTTATGCAATGTTTTCTTGAAATAGAAAAGAAACATTAAGGTCAAGACATAAATTAATAGTATATTTTGAATGAATTCTTATTTTAAAAATTTAAATTTAATCTGAAAAAAGTTTAATGTTACATCAGTTTGGAGAATAAAACAGTATTATCTAATGGAGGAAAGCTTAAAATAGTAACTTAAAAATTATAGCAAATAAATATTTATTTACCATAAAAATACTGGTGTTTGATTATTGTTGTTGTTGTGCTAATGCTGCTGGCAATACAGAGACAATTAATATATATACCATAAGCAAGGGCTGACTGCTGTTACTCATTTAGCACTACCCAGGAGGCATCCGTTGCTTGAAGATGTAATACGGACTCAGTAATACTACCTCCACAATGCTCTACGATCATATTAGATCATATTCACAGAGACAATTAATCTATATACCATAAGCAAGGGCTGACTGCTGTTACTCATTTAGCACTACCCAGGAGGCATCCGTTGCTTGAAGATGTAATACGGACTCCAGTAACACTACCCCCACAATGCTCTACGATCATATTAGACCCGGATCTACCGTTTAAAGTGTATTCCGAACCATTACAAACACCCATGGCAACCCGAAACCTGTGGTACAGATAACCAGAGCGTGAGCCACTCGGCCATTAGGACTGGTGTTTGATCATTTAAACCTTAATAATTTCAGTAACCCCTAGTCTAAACAACTATAAAGCAGCTTGCTAAATAAGCTGATTTTGACCAACTAATTAAAGATTGTTTTATACAAGTATATATTTATTAATAAATTTTTATTAGTTGTACTTTTGCATTGAAAATAAATCTCATTTTTTTTTTTTTTTTTTTTGTCAAAATGCTAAAAAATTTTTTTATTAAAAATAATTCCAATATCCACTTTATTGATTTTATCAATTCCCTGGTATAATTTTATATAATAGGATTACCAGTTATTATTATTGTTGGTGTTACATTGAAAATCAATTTATCTATTTTTAGTAAGTTGATAAATAAATCTTATCAAAAATAATTTTGATAGCCACTACAATATTGAACCCCCAATGAACTATTTGATTAACTAACTAAACGTTGTTTTATACAATACAAGTATCTTTTTATCAATCAATTTTTATTAGTTGTACATTTGAATTGAAAATCAATCCCGGTTTTTTTATTTTATTTTTTTTTTTTTTATTTTTTTTTTTTTTTTTTTTTTATCAAAATGTTAAAAAATTTTTATTAAAAATAATTCCACTAGCCACTTTTATTGATTTTATCAGTTTCCGGGTATAATCTTATATAATAGAATTATCAGTTATTATTGTTAGTGTTAGGTTGAAATTCAATTTATCTCTTTTTAGAAAGTTGATAAATAAATCTTATCGAAAATAGTCACTACAATATTGAGCTTAAACGCTTACAAAATATCTTTGCCAATTGATTTTATCCTTTCTCTGGACATACTTTTGCAAAATATAATTATCCATCATTGTTATTAGCGTTGTACCCAGAAATCAATCCTAAGATTTTTATAATAAAACTATCTTCTCGGCATTTGAAAAAAAATCTAAGTAAACATATAACATGAAACTTTTTTTTCCTTAAAAAGAAAGAAAGAATGAATGAAAAGGGCAAGAATACACAAGATGTGGTGTCCCTGTTGAGAAAGGCGTAAAAAGTGACTTCATGCAGTCAATTATGCAGCTGTTATGGATATAAGAGCGATCTTTTCGCACGGTTCTGGCTCACAGGTCAAAGGAATTGGGAGAGCGAAAGGCGGAAAAAAAGCCATCTTTTCTGGGACAGAAGTTATTGACAAATGAAGCAGCGCTGCGTAATCTCCTCGGTAAATATTGCTTTTAAGAATCTTACATTAGAGGAACATGTATCAAGTAATTTCTGAAGATCTTCAGGAGCATCTGCCTATTGCCGAGGAGAACTTTGCCAATAACACCACAAGAACTTGATAGAACCTTAGCCCCACAGACCTTTATACGACTAAACATTTATGGATTTCTTAAAAAGAAAATAAGATTAATCAAATCGAATCGATTAATCAATAGAATAGTGGACCTGAATGACCTAATGTATAGATTAATCGACTTTTAAGGACAAGTAGCTTATTCTTAACTCCAGCAGCAAGCTAGCTGAGGAGGAAATTCCTGTGTTCTCCAGAGAAGAACTCGGTTAATAATTAAGTTGAAAAATTCACCATAGGATTCGTCAAGAAGGAAGGAGGTTATAAACCTTTCGAAACCATTCCTTGCAATCTTTTGTTAAGATCAACATTGACCTGCCTGAAATGATGCTGCCTGGTGATCATCTTTTGTAAATTGGTCAACAAGCTTCAGTGGTTCCCGATTGGCATAATATTCATCTCGCACACTTTTAAGCCAAAGAAGTCCAGCAAGCAAGCTGAAGGGAAATTCATGTGTTCTTCATAAAAAAACTCGGTTAATAATATAAGTTGAAAAAACTACCTACAGAGTTCGTCAAAAGGATGGAGGTTACGAACCTTTCAGATCCCATTCTTGAGTCTTTTGTTGAGATCAACATTGCCCTGCCTGAAATGATGATCCCTTTGTAAAATGGTCAACAAGCTTCAGTGGTTCACGATTGGCATAATATTTATCTCACACACTTTTAAGCCAAAGTGATTCAATTCGAAGTCCATCAAGCAAGCTGGGGGGAAATTCCTGTGTTCTCCAGTTTCAACTTAATTATTAATCGAGTTTTTCAACTCGGTTAATAATTAAGTAGAAAAATCCACCTATAGGGTTCGTCGAGAAGGAAGAAGGTTGCGAACCTTTCAGATACAACTGTTGGGAGTCTTTGTTTCAAATTGATAAGATCAACATTGACCCTTCGAATCTATACTCCCTTTGCAAAAATGGTCAACACGCTTCAGTAGTTAACGATTGGCATATTTATCTCCCATTTTAACTCAAAGTAACTCAATTCGAAGTCCAGCAAGCAAGCTGAGGAGGAAAGTCCTGTGTTCTCCAGGAAAGAACTCGGTTAATAACTAACTAAAAAAATCTACCTATCGGGTTCTTCGAGAAGGAAGGGGAAATTATGAACATTTCAGATACCACTGTTGGGAATCTGTCTCAAATTGTTAATATCAATATTAACCCTCAGAATTTAAGCTCCATTTGCAAAATGGTCAACACTCTTCAATGATTCATAAACTTGGATAATATATATCTCGCCCACTATTAAGCCAAAGAAGTCAAAAAGTAACTCAATTCGAAGTCCATCAAGCAAGCTGAAGGGGAATTCCTATGTTCTCCAGATAAAAACTCGGCTAATAATTAAGTTGAAAATCCACCTATCGAGGTTTGTCGAGAAAGAAAGAGGTTGCCAACCTGTCAGATACCACTGTTGGGAGTCTTTGTTTCAAATTTTAAGATCAACATTGACCCTAAGAAATTATGCTCCATTTGCAAAATAGTCAACACGCTTCAGTGGCTCACGACTGGCATAATATTTATTTCATATGCTTTTAGTCCAAAGAACTCAAAGTATCTTTATACGAAGTCCAGTAAGCAAGCCAAAGGGAAAACCCCTTGGTCCATAGAAAAAGAGCATGATAAATAAAGATTCACAGGAGTGGTATCTTAATCGTAATTTACCTCTCTTCTCGACGAACCCAATAGATGGACTTTCCCCCAGCTTATTATTTATCGTGCTCTTTTATTTCCGACCTCATTATTTAAGAAATTAGAATTCTTAATGTGGCTTAGTTAATAGTTAGGATTCACTTTGACCCAAGAGATCATACCTTTGTAAAGAGGTTAACAAGCTCCGCAGGTTTATGAGTGGCTTAATGATTAGCAAATGACACTTAATTCAAAAGCTGGCGAATTGAACTGAAAATTCCATCGCACATATATCATATCATATTACACATATATCATATTCAATCAGATATTTACATATATCATATTCAATCAGATATTTACATATATCATATTCAATCATAGTAGGAAAAAAAAGGAATAGGAATTTATATGGAAAAAAAGTTACTTTTTTCAAGAACAATTTATTTAATTATTTATTTTAAATTTTAAAGCCTAATGGGTTTATATAACAGACAATTTTGTATTCAGAAACTACCCAAAAATACAATTCGTTATGAAGATTAAAAAATGCGAAACATTTGAGGAAAGATATTTTACAAGAAAAACATGAACGAAATAAAAAAAAAAAAAAAAAACGCAGAAAAGACAAGGAAAACTATTTCCCTTCTTTAGACATTGAGAAATACTTGTTTGTCGAACTACCTTAAATTAGAAAAAAAAAAAAAAAAAAAAAAGGCGGTAAAAATTAGTGATCTAATTACGAGTATCTAATTAAATTTTCGGCTTCACTTAAATTAATATTCGCTTATTGATTTTCGACTAAAACATAGCACCTTTTTTTTTTTTTTTTTTTCTCCTTTTTAGTTTCTAATTTATTCTTTCACAAACTTTACTTCCAAAATAAAAAAAAAAAAATGCCGTTAACATTTTTCTCTTTCCTAAAAGAAAGAGAGAGAGAGAATATTTATTTCTTCACACATTAAAAAAAAAAAAATGCAAAGGGGTGGGTGCGTAAAATTCCATACAAGGTGTGATTTTAATAAACAGGTGTGTATTGCTGATTACCTGTGGTTCAGTACGCTGCTTATATTAAAAGTGTGGAAAAAGATCCGTAAAGG
The DNA here is from genome assembly GCA_021605095.1 of Caerostris extrusa. Classification (NCBI taxonomy): domain Eukaryota; kingdom Metazoa; phylum Arthropoda; class Arachnida; order Araneae; family Araneidae; genus Caerostris; species Caerostris extrusa. The sequence continues at coordinate 24,278 of BPLR01018831.1, forward strand.
TTCGTTATTGAAAAGCGACTTGATGTATGGGATCCCTTCGCACGATTATAGCACTCGGGGCCAAAAATTATTAAATATCGGAAATCGAGGAGAAAAATGATTTACTCTTTTTAAAACGATTAGGGAAGCTTTCTCTCCGATAAAGGCTCATTTAACCCCACCGTCGTCAGTGGGCATTCTCTCCCTCTCTTTTTTTTTTTACACCTCCATATTATTTATGAGAAAGCCTCAGTTAGTCGAAAAGGGTTCAAATTACTAATCTCACCCAAACGAAGCTCTTTATTATATTTCAGTACAATTACATTCACAGTGTCTGTAGCTTGAATACCCTAGCTTTATTCGATCAAATGCGGGTTCTAAATCTGTGCAGATGAAATGAATGCGTTATTAATAAAAAGCACTTTTACAACATATGTGAATTCTATTTCTATCATCTGATTTTGAATAATCTGAAGTAGGAATAATTTTGTTCTTTTGAATGTTTTAAATCTTCAAAACCTATTTTTCAGTTCTACATAAGGATAAAGAATTTTTTTTTGAATAATGAACATTATTGGCAATTTCTTTGATTCCAATTTGTTTTCTTTCTTTTTAAATTTTAATCTTTTGTACAATTCTACTTTTCAGAGAAAAGATGCAGTCTACAAAAAGAAAAGGTTTTAACGTTTTGGCCTATATTAGACCTATAACGGTTTCAAGAAGAGGGTCACTTTCAGGATCACGGGGAACACTTTAATTTTTATTTGTAAGCATTATATATACATACATACAGAACTTTATTTACAAAAAATGAAAATTAAAGATAATTTGATTCACAAGTGCAGTTCACTCCAAGGTCGAACATTTTCAGAGTTCTCAAGCCTACGACAAAACTACTTACTGCACTGGTCTACGACAGACCTTAATTATCACACGGCGTGATACACGAAAGATTTCAAAACCTATTTTTCAAGCAGTTATAAGTAAGGATAAAGATTTTTTTTTTGTATCGCTAACATTATTGGCGATTTCAATTTGTATTCTTTAATATTAAAAAAAAAAAAAAAAAAAAAAAAGAAAAGAATACAAATTAAAATTATTTGTACACTCTTACTTTTCAGAGAAAAGATGCAGTCTACTAGAAGAAAAGGGATATTGATTTGAATTTCACGATCTGCAACTTGAAGACAAGTCTCAATCCAGGATTTTTTTAAAATTTATTATCAGAAATCATAATAAAACATTAACATACATTAGATTTGATCGATTATTTAAAATGGGTTCCATTTGTTTCTTTATTCTTCTTTTTTCCATATTAATTATTTGTGCATTCTTACTTTTGGCTAGGTCGTTTTTTCCTTTCACACTTTAAGCTAATTACACCGGGACCTACAATTAAAAGTGATTTTTGAACCACTAACAAAACATTCATGCTACCGCCAGGATACGAACCTGTGGTACCAAACGCCAGAGCGTTAGCCAATTGGCCATCAGACTGTTTTCTACTTTTCAGAGAGCATATGCAGTCTACAAGAAGAAAAGTGATAGTGATTTGAATTTCAAGATCTGCAACTTGAAGATATCTTTCAATCAAGGAATTTTCCTAAAATTTACCATCAGAAATCATAATAAATCATCAACATATATTAGAATTGATCATATTATTTAAGATGGGTTCTATTTTGTAAACACTTGGCTAATCGAAAAGAGATCAAATTAATCATTTCCAAATTTATCCGTCTTTTGTTCTCATCAATTCTAAAGTACTCACTGTCAAATTTGATAATTTCATTGAAGAAAAGTTATCATATATAAAAACAATAATTTCTCCAGAATTTCATATAATATTTGAGCTTGAATCTGTTTATTCTTCTTGATAGATCAGTTAATATGAATTAAAATGTTATTTACATGAAATGAGAGCTTTATTAATAAAAAGTGTAAGAATTTTATTCTATTTACATTCTAGAAGCATCTGAAGCTTAAATGAAGTGGCAATATAAAACATTTTTTTTAATTATCTAAATTATCAATTTTTTTATTATTATTCACAAGAGTTATCTGAATGGTATAGTTCATCGTTTCTTGTTAATGTTATATGTAATCAAAGAACATGATATCATCCAATATATATATATATATATATATATTGGATGGATATATATATATATATATATATGTACATACGTATTTTACTTCATAATAAACATTGGAATTTATTTTGAAGCTATTCGTTATTTTTACTTTTATTTTAAAATGAAGATTATCTATTGAGGATATTTCTTTTATTTCCGCCTCATTAAATTTCTCTCTTATTAAATTTTATTTACTATATAGATTAATTATTTTTGTGAAAGATATATTTAGTTATTGTTTACATTACAATAAAGTATAAATAATAGTACAATTGCCATTTCATTTAAAACAATAACATAAATATTGTCACTATTAATATTTCAAATTTCAGATTTAAAAAATATAAAATTTATTTGTAGCCTTTCAGCATCTGTTTTTAAGTATTACTTATTTAACTTTTTCCTTTAATACACTTCAAATAATATTTGTTACCAAGAATTACCATCATATATATATATATATATATATATGATGTATATATATAATAATAATAACAATAATAAATAATGATCACGATTCGAAGACATTTAAATATATATATATATTATACTGATTTAATGATACTTGTTACAATTAATTAAAAAATGGTTATTTCTGATATGAATATTAGCAACAATAATAATAATAATTTTTGGTAATAATTTTATTTGAAGTGTAATTACCTGTCAAATAAATAGGAGACAAAAATAGTGATTTATATATATATATAAATATATATATAAACAATGTACCTATTTTGTCAGAATTATTATTATAAATTACTACTTTAACTTTTTCTTCATGAATATACTGATTACATTGATTAAAGATTGAGATTTGGATCTGACTGGAATATTTTGAAAAGATTTGTCCTTTTTAAAATCAAAAAAATTCTTATCTTTTAAATAGATTTAAATAATGATTATCTTTGTACAAATGATACTAATACTGCAAATATTTATCTAATCAGTAATAATATCTTTTTATTTTTTTAATATTTTAAATTTTATCTCGGCTACATTAGAAATTTAGGTATTATCTTTCGAAACAATAATAAAAAGGATAAAACAAAAACTTATTTAATTATATGTTTATACATACTAAATATACAATGGACAAATTACAGCACAATTTATGTTTTTAATAAAAAATTACCACTTCATACAAAAAGCTAATATATAATACGATTTTTCAAAAGATTATTTGTAAATTTTTAAAAACCTTTCAAAATTAATCCACGTTATTTTTTACACATCCTGCAGACAAAAACAACATACTACTAAGTTTAAAAACTTCCTGATGCTACTTAAAGAGCTATGCAGATAATCCTTCAAGTTTAAACATTAATGTCGTGATATGCTACTGAATATGACATCAATGAATTACAGACAAAGATTTCTAAATTGATGGTGTGCAATTACTCATCAGGCCTCCTGAAATAACCTGCAATAGCAAGGTGCTACTGCCATCTATCGAAAATATTTCTCGATTTTACTGACTCGGCAATGTTTCATCTAATTTTTATCATTTCTGTTCGAAATTGATATTATCTTTCTTGTTATTTTATATTATAAAAGATATAGATGTGCTTTATTTGAATTTCCATGGGATGGCCATTTATCATGCAAATGTGCAGTGATCGCTCAATCAATGAACCGTTCAAAAGGATATCGTTCGGATAAATTAGTACTTAGTGAGGCTTGAAATGCAGTTTCGTAGAAATTACTTGTCGAATGATATGATCTAAAGTATTTTATTCAGATACGATTCATGTAACAGAAAAGGTTTAAATCGATGCGATTCGTATACCACGAAACTGATTTATATTATTGTGATAGGAATTTATTGTGATTCATGTTATTATTTTTACAGATAAATCTATTTCAACAATATAAAATAAGCTACAAAAATTTCAATGAGTAAAAATACTAAGTTTTGTAAACTACAATAAAAGATTAAAATCTTTACTACTAACTATGATTTAAAATTATAGTTTTAGGTTTTTTAGAAAGTTTATAGTTTTTGAATAATAATAATATATAGTTTATAGTTTTTGGTCAGAATAATTGTATATTAATTTTCTGATAAAATTAAAATCAGTTTCTTATAAAAAATAATAAATAAATAAAAATACTTTCTTAAATTACTAAGTTACTAGTTGTTACTAAATTAGTAAATAATATCTTGAATCAATAATAAATTATAATTTTATTTAGAAATTACTCCACATTGTAAAATTTAGTACAAATATTTTTTTTTTTTCGTAAATTATCTAAACAATTATAAATGAGTAAAAATAAAATGGCAATTCTTACTAGACCTTAAGAAGATAAAAAGATTTTATTTACATAAACTATCTAAATAAATATAAATGATTAAAAACAAATGGCAATTGTTACCAGACATTAAGATGATAAAAATTTTTGTTTACATAAATTATCTAAATAATTATAAATGAGAAAAATAAAATGGCGCTTATTACTAAACCATAAGAAGATTTTTTTTTTGCATAAATTATCTAATTCTTAAATGTGGAAAATAAAATGGCAATTTTTACTTCATTTTACAAGGCCTGTTAGAAATACAAGAACTAAATCTCAATTGTAACTTTCAGATTAAAAATACTTTAAAATAAAAATCACAGTAATTTTACTTAATCGATTCTACTTATTTTTTAATATTTTAGTTTTATTGTTTTTGGAAAGTAGTAGAAGGAATCTTTTTATGAATGATATAATAATAAAAATTCAAATCCTTCCTTTTCAATACATTATATTGAAATATAAACAGCAGTATTGATATAAATTCATTTACAGTATTCAGTGGGATTTTACATGGATCTTAGTAATATAAAATTTAATTTTTACACAATTTTGAACTAGCATAATGTATAGAACTATCTCAGTTATTTGTTTTTTAATCAAATAATAAATAGATTACAAGACTATACAAGATTAAAATACTTAAAAATAAAAACAGTCACAGAAATGCCTTTACTGGATTGATTCTACTTGTAAAATTTTAGTTTTCTTCTTGTTTAAAAGATATTATCGAAGGGAACCTTTATGAATGATGCAATAATAAAATTCAAATCTTTTCCTTATAATACATTATATTGCAATATAAATAGCAGGAACAATATTTTCACCTTAGCTCCCTCAGTGTGATTTCTTACATGGATCTTAGAAATAAAAAATTTAATTTTACACAATTTGAACTAACATAATTTACAGAAGTATCTTAATATTTTCTAATTGTTTTTTAATCAAGTAATAAATACTTATTGTTGTTTAGTAGAATAAATGAATTTAAGATAATAAATGTTGGTTAAAGTATATTTTTAATATACTTATACCAACATTTAGTATATTTTTTAACATATATTTTTTTAGTTTTAGTTTTTTTGTTTTTTGCTTTGGAAGATATTAGAAGGAATCTTTTTATGAATGATACAATAATAAAATTCAAATCTTTCCTTTCTGTACATTATATTGAAATATAAACATTCATTTTCAACATTCAGTGTGATTTACATAGATCTTGGTAATGTAAAATTTAGTTTTACACAATTTTGAACTAACATAATTTACAGAAGTTTTCTCGATTATTTGCTTCTTTAATCAGGTAGCAAATACGTATCGCTATTTAGCATAACAAATTAATTTGAGATTGATAAATATTGATTTCAAAAAAGTATATTTTTTTAGTTTTAGTTTTTTCTTGTTTTGGAAGATATTAGAAGGAATATTTTTATGAATGATACAATAACAAAAATTCAAATCCTTCCTTTACAATGCATTATATTGAAATATAAGCAATTCATTTTCTCAACATTCAGCGTGATTTTTACATA
>BPLR01018832.1:0-48366 GCA_021605095.1 Caerostris extrusa
ATATATATATATATACTAACATGAGAAATGAAACATTTAAGATTTAGAAAAAAAATGATGGTTTCCAGAAGTACAGCAAATTTTATTTTTTATTTTAAAGTATTTATTTTTTGAATTTAATAACTCTCCAAATAATGAATTAAAATATGCACAGAATATTTTGAATAAGCCTTGCTCCATTTCTAAAATGTCTTAATAAGGACTGAGTTCCTAATTAAAAAAGCTTATATATATATATATATTTAATAAATTAACTAAATTAAATTAAAAAATAGATTAATAATTAATAATTACTTTAATACTTAGTTAAAAAAGCAAGTTTAATCTTAAGGATTAAAAAATTCTTTAGATCTTAAGCAAGCAATACATATTTCTCCTTGACGCACACACACACATACACATACATATACATACATATATATGTGTATGTGTATGTGTGTGCATGTGCATGTGTGTATACATACATACATATATATGTGTATGTGTATGTGTGTGTGTGCGTCAGGAGAAATATGTATTGCTTAACTAAAAGATCTTTAATCCTTTAAGTCAAACTTGTTTTAACTAGTAATAAAAAGTGATTATTAGTTATTAATCTATTTTAATTTAATTTAGTGCTATAACAGCCAAAGCCTGAATTTTGAAAATTAAAACTTTGTATTCACGTGTTTGAACTATAGATGTCTAATTCAGATATGTATTAGATACATTAATCCATACTGATTTTGGAATTCTGTCTAAAATCTAAAAATATATTAAAATTTTTACTTTTATACAAATTGTATATTTAGAAGAATTTAACAAAAAAAAAAAGTTCAATATTTATTTTACGATAAAATTTACCATAAATCTGATAATGAAGAAATTTTGCTTTTACTGCCCAGATTAATTGCACTATATAATTCTCTCTTAAACTAAATTTACATTCTGAAATCATCCTGCCTTCTGCAATTTTGGAAATTAGATACTGTTGAATTAAAGATTATAATTGAAATCAAATATTTTGAATTAAATTTGAAATTCGAATGTATGTGATAATATATTTATAATTCAATAATAATACATTTATTCCATTATAATTAGGCATCCGTATAAAAATTCCGATGTAGAGAAAAAAAACGTAAAAATAAGATTAATAAATGTGTTAGGAAGTTTTATAAATTTTAAATATATTCATTAACCTTTACACCTATTCTGGATAATTTAAAGATGCAATTTTAATTAATAATAAATAAAAATAAAATCAATTTTATTTTACATTTTTTATTATCTAAGGTTTTATTTTATCCTACAGGAATAACCAAACAAATTCAATATAGATATTCCTTCAATATGATTAAGCGATTTTCTTCTGGTTCGTTTTGATGTATGTGCATGGAGATCCCTCGTCAACAGTGAATTCTCATCAACATCAATTCTCATCATTCTCACTCAGTGGTTAATAACAGGTGACATTTGGGCAAAAGCGAGGAGAAATAACAACAAATAAGTACCGATCAATTCTAATGGAGTACATTATTAAATATCATTATAACTTCCTGCTATCAGCCATGGGACTTTTGTCTTTCTTTGCAAGTTTATCTGAATGATAAAATTATCGCTCACTAATTGTTTATAATCACTTTTTACCCATAATAAGTGTCTCGCACTCCTCAAGACGTCAACAACTTCGAGAAAGATTAAGCAGTCAACATTACATTAACCTGTCCTTGGTATCATCAACTTGCTACATTTTTAGTATTTGTCTCGTACAAACTTTACATTGTCTGCAAAAATAATTGTATGAAATTCCTTTTAGAAAAAAAAAAAAAGGTATACTAATACTTATACTAATACAAAGAAGGAATCAAATAAATTAAATAGCTTAAAGGACAAGTAATTATTAAGAATACTTAAAAATTAAAAATAAACAATTTACGTTGAGAGACCTTTTTGTAATAATGTGTGTATAATACAAAAATCATTAAAACATTGTTAAGAAGAAAAATCTCTGCTTTAAGCTAATTTTTAAAAGCTAGATACAATGAAAACTGAATTAAATATTGGACTCTTGGGATTTCTAGGATCCGAATTTGAAAATGGAATTTTTGAATAAATGATGGCATTTTAGAAACTCTTTTTTTCTTCTTCTTCTTTTTACCTGAGATGAATTAGACTTTCAAAGTTCTGTCTTAATTTACTGAAGCTTCCTCTACTTGCTACATTTTTAGTATTTTGTCTCGTACAGACTTTCAATTGTAGGTAAAAATTAATTCTAAGACAGTCCTATTAGAACAGAAACACTTTAGAAATTATTCAGATCAATTAAATAACTTTAAGAACAATAATTATTAAAAATACCTACCAACTAAAAATAAACAATTTACTTTAAAACACATTTCTGTAATAATGTATGTATAATGCAAAAATCATTAAAATATCGTTAAGAAAAAAATGTCTGCTTGTTTATTTTAGTGCATATGCTTTAAAAAATAAATCTATTGAAACTGAATTAAAATATTGGATTCAGGAATAACTGGGGTTTTGATTTTCAAAATGACATTTTTAGAATAAATGATAAAAGCTTTCTTAGAAACACATCTACATTATTAGTATCTTGTCTCGTACCGGCTTTAAATTGTCTGCAAAAATAAATTCTATGAGAGTCCTTTCCGAAAAGAAATGCTTTACACATAGAATCAAAATTAAATAGCTTTAAAAACAAGTAATTATTAAAAATATTTACTAATAAAAAGTTAACAATTTACGTTAAAACTCATTTCTGTAATAATGTGTATACAATACAAAAATCATTAAAATACCGTTAAGAAGAAAAATTCCTGCTTGGAAGAAAATGCTTTAAAAGCCAGATGCATTGAAATCTGAATTAAAATATTGGACTCTAGGGATTTCTGGAATCCGATTTTCAAAATGACATTTTAGAATAAATGATGGCTTTCTTAGAAATTCTTTTTTTTCTTTCTTTTTACCTGAGAGGAGTTAGACATCCATAGTTCTGTCTTAATTTATTGAAGCTTCATTCCATTTAATTGCTTCAATAATCACACTAAGGAATTAAATTAAGTGTTTTTGATTTCGTTTAACTTGATTTTTGTTAATTCTTAATTGTTGATTTCAGAATAAGAAAGATCCGATTAATTTATTTCACTTTAGAGGGATTCTTAATTAAGAAGATCAAATAATTTGAAATATTTTTCATTTTTATGTATCTTCAGACGTATTTCAGAAGAAAAAAATATGATAAGTTTTGAAAAACAAATATAAATAAATGAAACATTTCTAATTTTGCTTGTCCCTTGGTGAGCATAAATATTTATTTATTTTAAAATGTTTAAATATTGAAACGTTTTGTATTAAACAAACACTACAAAAAATAATAATAATTTAAAAGAATAAATCAAGTTTACAGATATTTCTTAGATTCAGAACGGAATACTTTTATTTTTAGTCACATTTTAATCTAAGTATTTAATTCATTTAGTGTCACATTTTTTTTTACCAATGAATGCTATAGTAAGATATACATCCTCTAAAGATAATACATTATTTATTAAAATTATTATTTATTATATTTTAATTTAAATTAAAATTATGTTTATTTATATATGCATATTTTATTTATCTTCATATTTGTTAAGCTCCTTTTATTTATTTTCATATACTCATTTTATTAATCTTCATATTTATTTATCTTCATATTTTTTAGCTCATTTTATTTATATGTACATTTCATATTTTTGTTTAACTCCTTTTATTGATCGTCATACTTTGTTTTACTATCTGGATAACACGAAAGAGTATATAAATATAGAGAATATAGATTATATATATATTAAAATGCTGGCGACTTATAAAAGTAAATTAAATATATTCTATTTTGATGTATATGTTAAACTGATATATTTTCCCTTTATGTGGAATCTCGAAATAGTATTTTTCTTAAAGGAAACATAAATAAATACACTATAAGTTTTCTTCTTTTTTTTATTTCTTTTTCAATGTGTAATTTTTCTGTTTACATTTACATATGTTATCATTACATAAATTCCCTGACCCTTCAAATGGGAAAATCAAGGGAGCAGTACCTTAATATACAATATTATTCTAAATATGTATTATTGTTTCTTTGTAAATGTTTTGTGGTATGAACTATTCTTGGAATTTTTACAGAAGTACGAAAATATTCTGCAAAAATTATCATTGTTTGTCTAGCCAGCAAATCAGGGTAGACAAATAAAACTATTACCAGATACAAAGAAAATCTATATTTTGTATAAACATTGTTATTTGCAACCTGAGATTTCTTACGATCTTTTTATACACTGATATTTTTCTGGTGGGCGTTGTGTGTACTGTAGGTCTAGTACTAGTGTATTAATATGATACAGTTTTGTGTTGTTATTTTGCTCCTCCTGAGGAAAATAAACCGACTTATATCAGTACTATGGAACTTTCGATGGCAAATATTTGTGTTCTGCAGCAAAATTGATTCAGGGTCCCTGCAGAAAAAAATCTGGTCTTTCGTCCGACAAATAAAATATGCGTTTCTTCACATTTTTCCTGCATCATGCATACTGAAGATGACTCGAGGAGGAAAAGAAAAAAAGTCCCAACTTAGAATAAGATGAAAATCCGTAATGCATATAAATTGATAGATAAGTAGTTTCATATCAGGATTTCTTCTCAGAATATGTGATGCCAGAAGAAATTATAGAAAGAAGGGAAAAATAATTTTTCTTGGGAAAACAAATCTCGAGTGTTTTTTATAATAGCTTTTTCTTGTGGTATCTTGCTTTTGGCACATCTGTAGCTCTTGTAAACAAGCCTATGTTTTCAAAGAAATAAATGCGTTTAAAAAAATAATATGCAAAGTAAAAATATTTATAATATAAGATGTATTTTATTTATTTATATTTATAATATATAATATATTATATTTAATATTATTTGTAATACATAATATATTATATTTATTAATATTTATATATCACTATTTGTTAAATATTTCTTGTATAAAAAATAAATGCCAGATTGGAATACTAATTTACTTATTATTAAACAAAAATTATATATTTTATACGAATAATTTAATCATAATTTAGTTTAGGAATTATTTAAGTAAGCAGTTTTATATTACACAAAACAAGTAAAAATAAATTTTTTGTTTAAGAAAGTTATAAAGGAAAAATGTATAGCGGAATATTTGATGGATTTTTTCTGTAAAAAAAGGAAGTGAAAGTATATTTTTAATAATATATGAAGGTCGGGAATTATACATTGCTTTTGCACATATATTATTTAAATCTAATTTGCATAAAATTAATAAATACATAGTTGAATTCTGACAAAAATTTTAAATAGAAATTTAATAAAATTATCTTTATGGTATCTTGCTTTTGGCACATCTGTAGATCTGTAAACAAACCTATTTTTACAAAGAAATAAATGCGTATTAAAAAATAATATGCAATGCGAAAAATATTTATAAAACATTATGTATTATACTTATTTATATTTATAATAGATTAATATTCTATAAATATTCATTGCATAAAACTAAATACCTGATAGGAATAATAATTAATTAAGTGAAATTTTATTGAAAAACTTTTACAACTACTTGATAATTTGTGTAAATGTGCCCATTGAATATAAATTTGCAGTACATATACTCATCAGTTTTTTTGCATGTTATTTTTCAATAAGTAGTCGTTGAGTGTGATTACAAATCTAAGAAATATGTTCAGAGAAATTTCTTGTTTACTTACAATTAAAAAGAATTTCCAATTGTAAACATCAGCATATAAAAAATTCAATTTATTTAAATCTAGTATAAATAATATCAAAATAATAGTGTATGGTATTTTAACAAGTTACTGAAGTAAATTTAAAAAATGTAATTACAAATTAATTAATTGTTTTAGCAAACTTAAGTCCACATTTATTTTCACATATTTTAAAGATAAAAAATAGATGTCAATGCATAGTGCATATAAATATTATTCTATTCTTTTGAAAAAAATTCGGTAAAAATTATCATTGCCGGTCTAGCCAACTAATCAGGGTAGACAAATAAAAAACTTTTGCATGATACTAAAAAATGTATATTTTGATGAACATTGTCATTTGCAACCTCAGATTTCTTACGATCTTTTTATACATTGGTATTTTTGTGGTGGGTGTTGTGTGTACTGTAGGTGTAGTACTAGTGTATTAATATGATACAGATTTGTGTTGTTATTTTGCTCCACCCGAGGAAAATAAACCGACTTATCAATACTATGGAACTTTCGATGGCAAATATTTGTGTTCTGCAACAATATTGATTCAGGGTCCCTGCAGAAAAAAATCTGGTCTTTCGTCCGACAAATAAAATCTGCTTTTCTTCACATTTTTCCACATCATGCATACTGAAGACGACTCGAGGAGGAAAAGAAAAAAATTCCCAACTTAGAATAAGATGAAAATCCGTAATGCATATAAATTGATAGATAAGTAGTCTCATATCAGGATTTCTTCACAGAATATGTGATGCCAGAAGAAATTATAGAAAGAAGCGAAAAGAGTTTTCTTAGGAAAACAAATCTCGAGTGTGCTTTATAATTGCTTTTTCTTGTGGTATCTTGCTTTTGGTACATCTGTAGGTCTTGTAAACAAGCCTATGCTTTCAAAGAAATAAATGAGTTTAAAAAAGTAACATGCAATGCGATAAATATTTATAATATATAATATATAACATTTATTAATTAATAATTATAATATATAATATATTATTTTTAAAAAATATTTTAATATATATTATATTTATTAATCTTTAATATATTAATATTCGTTAAATATTTATTGCATAAAAACTAAGTACTATATTGGAATAATAATAAACAAATTATTAAAATTAAATTAAATATTTCACATAAACATTTTAGAATATTTATTTAGGCATTTTTTAAGTAATTTTATATTACAGAAAACACCTAAAAATATATTTTTTCTAAAAATAAAATTATAAAGGGAAAATATACAGTGGAAATTTGTTTTTTTTTTTTTAAATATGAAGATATGTATTTTAATAATATGTGAAGTTCTGGAACTATTCATTGCTTCTGCACATATATTATTTAAATCAATTTTTCAAAAAAATTAATAAATACTTAGCTAAATTCCTGCCATAAAATTTAAACAGAAATTCACTTAATATATTTAATTTGATTACTAGGTATACTTCAGATTTTCACTTTTCCAGCTAAAAATGCATATATTTTATATTACAGAAGGAATAACAAGATGGATAAAAACTTGGAATGGAATTAAATATTTGTTTTGCTTTCTATAAAAGTGCAATTAGAAAATATTAAAAGAATTTCGATATAATCTTAATAAATATTATATAGAATACTACACACTTATAAAAATTACGCACGCATTCTCAAACAAATTGATTCCATTAACCAATAGATATATATTCATATACTACCAAGGCATATTTTTATAACATTTAAGATGAGGAATCGGAAAATTCACAGACATTTGCATAAAACCTATATATATATATATATATATATATGAGGTTTTTATATATATATATATATATCAAAATATGTCTTGTATATATACAATATACAATATAGACTAATAGATACATATTAAAATGACATTTACATTAAAACTTAGCAGATTATACATAGTATATTTCGTAAATCTTCTTTGCTCAATTCTTGGTAATCATTTCAAATGTTCATTCTTATATTGTTTTTTATGTAACTGTTCATCTGGTAAAATAATAATAATTTTATTTTTACTGTTTTGTAACAGACAATCGGGATTAAAATGCTTTGTATCGACAGATTATACTTCTTACATGAAAATATCCAGTGAAAAATATTAACGATAATAATGCAAAAAATATATAAATAACTTAAATAAATAATCCCTTTAATAAATAACTTAAATAAAAATAACTTTAAACTTTAATAGAAATAATTTTAAATAACTTTTAATAATAAATTTGTTTTGCTAATATTAGCACAAACATTTTGTCTTTTTTTATGTTTCTCTAACTCCCATTTATATATGAATTAATTTCTTGAATTTCTTTTGGGAATAAATAACTCCTGCAAAAACTTCAAATTCGGACATCGAATATTAAATTTCAAACATTATAATTTTTTGTTTACATTGAATTCCGGTTGAAGATGAAAAAAAAAAAACAACAAATTGAACTCCATATTTTCCAGTGCACCTTTTCAAAATATCTTAAAATGTTTGTTTTAATATATATATATATTTCTATTGAAACATTTTTTACAAAGCTATTTGAATGCTGGTAGAATATTCAATCTATAAGATGTATATAATCATTTTGCAAAATATAATATATAATATTTAATATATATATACATATATATTCACATAAATAAATATAAATATAATTTTTTTTAAAATATAGAAACTAATTTTTGTGAGTTATTCAGGTAAAATACAATTTGATGCATTTTAAAATTAAAAATTAGAATACTTTAAAAAGTTTTATATTTCATTTTTTTAATATCTCTAAATATAAAAAATAAAAACAACACACGAATAAACTAACATCGTAATAATTAACTTTCCCTGCTTGCACAATATTTTTAAAGGTGGTAGCATTCTGTGCAGACAACAATAAACACCCTCAGGAGGTAAAATATGCATATTTACAAAACAAAATTGTATTTTAATATCCATGGATATTTTTTCATCAATAAATTAATTTATCTCAAAATATTTTAACATCTTGACAAAGTTTTTGTTGGAATTTGTAAAAGTTGAATATTTTTGTATAAAATTTGTTGAATATTATTTTACAACATCTTAAAAAGAAATGGTGATATGTATAAGAATGTTAAATTAAAAGAATACTACATGTTTGCTATACTTTAATATTTTAGTATTTTCATTAAATTGAAATATTTATTTTGAATTATTAATAGTGGAATGACTATTTTTATGTTTGTAAAAGTAGTAGAGGTAAATATCTCTTAACACTCCATCGGGTCTTTCGATTTAGTAGATTATATTGTGTAATAGGTGAAAATGAGAAAATTTTAACATAATTATATATTTGAGACCCTCTTTTCTTGATAGATTATTATTTTCCTAATCTTGGCAACATGTTATCATACTACTGTGTCCAAAAAGTAAGAAATACTTTCAATTTAAAATTCCAAGGGCTTTTAATTTCATTTCTTTTAGGTTGCTGGTACAGTCCTTGACATCTGTGGAAAATTTGATGTCAAAATACTCATTAGTGTTTGAGTTACGATTGGCTTTGTGAAACGCTAAAATGGATTTTTGAAAATCTAAAATAATTGAGCAAAGAACTTGCATTAAATTTTGTTTTGCGAAAACGTATAGAATGTTTCAGAAGGCACATTCCTATATCGGAAATAAATGCTTAAAAGTGGTATAAACAGTTCAAAGAAGGAAGAGAACGCGTTGAAGACGAAGAGCCCTCTGGTCGATCATCACCTATAACCGATGAAGCTCACGTCAAAAAAATTAAAGATTGGGTGCTTGCAATCCATCGATTTACAATTAGATATCATACTGATGATGTTGGAATTTCAAAAGGATCAGTAATTCCATTTTGAGACTCAAACGCGTCAAATCTCGATTGGTACCGAAGATACTGAATGCGCCAGCTCACACTGCATTGATTTTTCGTGACTTAATCGCCAAAAATGAAACCCAAAGACCACTCCGGGGACACCGTTTTGAATCGATTGAAGAGATTCAACTTGAATCGCCGCGCGCTTTGAAGGACATCTCGCCGATGACTTTTTGCATGCATTGTGGATTGGAAAAAGTTGGCATAAATGCATTGTGTCCGGAGGAATTACTTTGAAAGTGATGAAATAAATCTGGAGGGATGAATAAAGAGTTTTTGGGAAAAAAAAAATAATTGGTCAAATTTTTTGGGAACAGCTGAAAGTTCTTAAAAGTTCTGTTTGAAGTTCTTAAATAAAAATAAAATGCGTGAAAGAAAAAAACGTGCTGTGGTGCTATTTTGAAAATGTATTGATCAAAAGTTTCTTTTTTGTTTCAGTAAATACTCAGAAGAATGATTTTTCTTTTTGTTTTTCCAATAATAGTTTTTTTTTTTTAAATTTACAATATAAATATTATATTTTTAAGTCTAAAATATTTTAAAAAAGGCATTCTTTATTTAATAAGGACTTGATAAACAAAAATTGTGGTAGTTAGAATACATGGAACATCGAGATTGGGACAAATGAATCAATGTTTAGCTCTTCCTGCTGGAAAAATATCTTTATTAATTTTATTAAGGACTTTTATTGAATATTTGCTTACAACATTTGCAGAAAAAATGAACATGTATGTATATGTGTACAATGCCAAGAAATCATCAAAGAACTTTAAAAACATTCAGATATAATACCTTAAAGACTGTTTTTATTTTTTAGAAAAAAATAATTGGGTTGCATTATAGTCTAATAATTATATAATTATTCCTAAAGATGATTGGATCCAAATCGAAGTATACATAAATACATAATCCTTATTACTAATATTTTTACTATAGAAAAGTAATGAACAAAAAAACATAATGAAAAGAGAATTTAAACTTGTTTTTTAATTAATACAACCAATTTATAAGTCATAAAAAAAGTCATAAGTCATAAAAAGAGCATTTGCAATGTATTAAATTTTCATCTACTACAAAAATCATATTGTTAGACGCTATCTATTGAAACTTATTTATATCATTTATTAATTCAGAAATATAAACAGATTCCTCTTTATATCCAATTCGCATGTTAATATTTTACTAATTAACAACGAATAGTTGGATCTCCGTATTTGATGCAATTCTAAATAACATTCCATTCCCTTCTAAATTTGAACGAAAATTTATCTTTCATTATGAGTGCCTTATCAAAATCCTGCAGGCCACAGCTCTCCAAACAATAAGCCTGAACACTACAGAGTGACAGTCCATGCACCAGCATTCCACTCCTAAGACTCCAAATGTCCCCTGAATCATAGTAAACCTCTTCCAATTCGAAATTTCGAATTATCCTACAAATAATGCCATCATTGTGTGCACTCGGTCGGACGCTGTAGCTACATCACCTGCTACACTAGTTTAACTAAACACTGTTTTGGGGAATGTTAAGTGAATGATGAATTGTCAGTAGGACCTTATGTAATTTGTATGATAATCCTTAGTCGACATTCTACAATAACTGCTCTTCGAATGATCCGTTTAAAGGAACCTTTTGAAGCTGGATAGCGTAATCCTATTTTCATTTAAAGCGATTAGGGGACAGCGTCTTCTTTAAGTGATGGCCAAACTGGCTTCATAGATAGATTTATTTCTGATAGAAATGAGTTCGTGCTTACTACAATTTCCTTTAATAATAATAATGACAATAATTGTTTAAAGAACAAAAAGAATTATTCGTTATAATAATTAAAGAAATTATTAAAAAAAAATTAGTTATAATAATTATAAAATACTTATATAATAAAAGTAAAATAAAATTAGTTAATAAAAATTAATAATTAGATAATAATAAAAATTTACAATTAGATTAATAATAGAATTATTAAAATTATTTTAATAATTATAATAATTAATTATATTATTTCATTTAAAAAGCGATTAGTGGACAACGTCTTCTTTAAGTAATGGGCAAACTGGCATCATAGATAGATTTATTTCTGATAGAACTTATTTCGGGTTTTACTAAAATTTCCTTTAATAACAATAACTTAGAATAATAAGAATAATAATTGTTTATAATAAAAAATAATGATTAGTTATAATAATTATAAATTAATTATTTAATTTTCATTTAAAGCGATTAGTGGACAGCGTCTTCTTTAAATGATGGGTAAAATGGCATCATAGATACATTTACCTCTGATAGAAATTAGTTTGTGTTTACTACAATTTACTTCAATAATAATAATAATAATAATAATAATAGCTTAGAATAATAATAATAATTGTTTATAACAGAAAAAATAAATTAGTTATAATAATTATAAAATTTATCTTATTATCTTCTTTATTATAAAATTTATCTTAAAATAATTATAACAAATCTTTATTAATTATAAAGATTATTAATAATATTTATAAAATATTTATATAAAATTGAATAAAATAGTTATAATAATTATTATAATTACAAAAAAAATTTATAATTATTTTTTATAATAAATTAACTCTGAAAAGGTATGATAATTTCGAAAAATATTCCTTACTCTTTTATATAAATTTAACATATAGGACTACATCAATATGATTTTAAGTTTTTATAAGCTGTTATTGATGCAATATTTTACATTATTATTTGATTTCAAGATTTTATATACTTTATGTACACTATTTCTAATTATAAACAGCTAGGTAGACATCCATAATTGTTTAAGAACGGTTTCATACATATATTTATTTCTGATAGAAATATAGTTCATGTTTTCTGCAAATTTCGTTAATAATAATAATAATTGCTTATAATAATAAACGATAATATTTAGTTGCAATAATAATAATAATAATAATAATATTTTCGAAAATAATTCCAGACTGCTTATATAAAATTAATGTATTGAACATGAATAGGACTTTATGAATTTGTAAGCTGATATTGCAGTAGTATTTTATTTCAAGAACTTCATTTTTCTATTACTAATCACAAACGACTATGGTAGACATCTACAATCAAAGAATTAAACAAAAAACTAATTTTATTCCAACATGACTTAGTAGAAATATATTAATGAATGAATATTATTTTACTGTAAATGTATTTTTATTATTTTTAATTTCAGGTATTTCAAAGTAATATGCGATAAAGGTAATGAAATTCGGTTTTGAGCATTAATATTTTTTTCGGCGTTATAATACAATTCTTGTCTTCAGTAAAACAATTTTAAAGTATATCGATACAAATAAATATTTATAACTATTACTCTAATCCCTTATCAACTTGTTTACTATTATAACTAATATGTTAACTAAATTTTTTTCTTTGGATAGTATTATTGAATGACTTTCAATTTAAATTTCATTTGAAAATGCTATAACTAAAAATTTTAATTACGACGTTTAATCAAATAAAATAATTTTAAATATTTTGCATTTTAAAGGGCATATTATTCCAATAAAATGCCCCATTTTTTAAAATATTTTTACAGTATTTCTTCTTTTCAATAATCAGTTATAATTTAAATTATGATAATCTATATACTAAAATATATATATATTTTTATTCACATTATTATTTGAACTAATTTCTTTTTCAGCCAAATAAGATTTTTAGTTTTGACATCTACGCACAAAATATAAACAAATAATTCAATGCAATCTTTAAAACAAATAATTCAAATTTAGATTAATATATTTTTTAAAATTATAAACTAAATAAAAAGTGTGCTATATTTAACGATATTTGATGATTTATTGCCTTTTGTGCTTCAATGAAAAAAAGTATCAAAGTTTTGAGAGAATTCGTATATAAGACGATATACGAAGTCATAAATAAAAGATTAAATTATGAAATTTAAATATACATACACTAAATTTTTACCGATATATATTTGGCTTTAGGAAGCGTTTAAAAACTCTCGACTCATACACTGAAATATGGATATATGTGGATGTATATACATATATCCATATACATATATCCATATTTTATATATATATATAATATTATATATATATATATATATATATATATATATATATATATATATGTATTAGGACTAAGCATAAAAGGTTTCTTTGTTGTTCTTTCCTCGTTAGAATGGTATGATGTGTTTTAGAAACAATTAAACAAAATTTCTGGTTAATCAACAAAAATCTTCCTTAATAATAATATCACTTTAGATGTTAAATTTGCGAAATTAGCTGAAAATTAGGTAAACATTCAATTTTCATTTTTTTTTTTTTCTTTCCAAGGAAGTGGATATTTGAAAGAATATATAAAAATTGAAAAGGCAAAATTTTAGAGTAATCAATAAATATCATCTAGTTCGAGTTTTAATTCTTAAAATGAACAATAGCTGGACTTAAAAGTATTACATTGTAGGAAGTAAGTAATTGAAATAAAAATAATAGAATAAATAATAAAAACAAATAATACAATAATAATAACTAATGATAAAATAAATAAGAAATAAGAAAATAAATAATTATTTTTCCTTCACTGTAAATACATAAAAATGTGAAACATTTCAACTACAATGGCATTTTTACTCACCCTTTGCCGGATTTCTATTGTATCATTTATTTTTCGAATTTCTACACATCTATTTGCTCAGTACACTAGAATTTGTTTTACCAATCGCAAAAGTTTACAAACAATGTAATGATTGTTTGTGGAGCAAGTGTAACCTTCCAAATGTTCCTGAACATTGGTATAATTAAACATATTCGCCTAAAGGAATTTACAAAGACAACTGTTTCTGAACCTACCAGAAAGTGCTAAAGCATACCTAGAACGCAAACAAGATTTCTCATACAAATAGCTATTTTAATGCTTCAGAATTCCACATTCGATCAAAAATTGTCTTTGAATAATACGAACAGCTGTAACAATAGTTCCACTATTTCCAATTACAAAATTAAAGACATATTTACTGACTTCTCTGCAGTGTGTACTTTTCTTGGAGGCTCAAACACCATTAAAACAATAAAAATTATGTTTCTTAACCTCTACTTTTTATAGAAATTCTAAAATGGTTCACAATAACGTTTTTAAATCCTCATCCTTATTTTGTATTGTATTGTATTTTTGTATTTTTGAATCATCTCCCTATTTATATTATTTTCTTAAAATAAATATTAAAACACGCAAAATAATCTTATTATATTTGAAGTATGAGAAAGAATCTTTAATTTCAATGTTTTTATTCAAATGTAAAATTTACTAAAAGAAAATCATTCAATAAATTGAAAGATTTGGAAATACACGTATCGGAAATACGAATTGCATTATTGAAATTTGGAAATTATTTTGAAAATACGGGAATTCCAATTCCTAAATGTTAATAATATTTTGAATCTAAATCTCAATTTTACCCAAAATTATTTATTCAGGTAAAATATTATTTATTTGTCGAAATTGTCATACCGGTAAAAAGAACTATAAATGCTGAATTTCAATGATATTTTTGTATGTTAATTTTCAGTTTTAAATTAGTTATATAATAGTAGAATGAATTTAATATACTACCATAAGTCACAACACATAAATCTATATCAAAGACATTGTGCAATCCAGATTGCATTTGAAATATTGCACTAAATCCTTCCTGGAATTCTACCTAGACTCAGGAAACAGACAATATTTTGCGACTTTTATCATTTGAGCTGCCTGAACAATTGGATAATATTTGTTGACTCTTCAATGCCTGTAAACTTACAGTTAAAGAAATGGTTTGGATTAATTTTATGTGTATATAGTAAATGAAACAAACAATTAAGATAACACCATCAATTTTCCATTGACATTGCAATTAAATATCATCAAACTTTCATTAAACTGAAAAAATATCGAGAAAAAAAAAAAAACAATACCATTAAAAAAATAATTTCATAAGAAAGAATTTAAATACACAAATGTTAATAGTATTTTGAGTATGCATCTTCATTTTTTCAAAATTTGTTATACAGGTAAAAAACATTATTTATTTGTTGATGCATAAAAAACTTCAAATGCTGAAATTTCAATCAAATTTTTATATGTTAAATTCCAGTTTCATAAAAGTTATTTAATAGTCGAAGGAATTTAATAGACTCCAACCAGATGCAACACATAAACCTATCTCAAAGGCATTGTGCAATGAGATTTTTATTTGGAATATTGCACTAAATCATTCCTGGAATTCTACCTAGACTGAAATAGACAATATGTTGCGATTTTTATCATTTGAGCTCTGAACAATTGGATAATATTTGTTGACTCTTCAATGCTTGTAAAACTTACAGTTAAAAGAAATGGTTTGATTAATTATGCGTATATAGTAAATGAAACAAACAATTAAGATAACACCATCAAAGACATGCAATTAAATATCATCAAACTTTCATTAAACTGAAAAATATCTAAAAAAACAATACCATTAAATAAATAATTTAATGAAGAATTCATAAGAAAGAATTTAAATTCCTACATATTAATAGTATTTTGAGTATACATCTTCATTTTTCAAAATTTGTTATGCAGGTAAAAAAACATTATTTATTTGTTGATGCATAAAAAAAAAAAACTTAAAAATGCGAAATTTGAATCAAATTTTTATATGTTAAATTCAGTTTCATAAAAGTTATTTAATAGTTGAATGAATTTAATAGACTCCAACCAGTTGCACATAAATCTATCTCAAAGGCATTGTGCAATGAGATTTTATTTGGAATATTGCACTAAATCATTCCTGGGAATTCTACCTAGACTCGAAATAGACAATATGTTGCGACTTTTATCATTTGAGCTCTGAACAATTGGATGATATTTTTTGACTCTTCA
Source organism: Caerostris extrusa (assembly GCA_021605095.1). Classification (NCBI taxonomy): domain Eukaryota; kingdom Metazoa; phylum Arthropoda; class Arachnida; order Araneae; family Araneidae; genus Caerostris; species Caerostris extrusa. The sequence goes on from BPLR01018832.1 coordinate 16,542, forward strand.
ATGCTTGTAAACTTACAATTAAAGAAATGGTTTGATTAATTATGTGTATATAGTAAATAAAACAAACAATTAAGATAATACCATCAAAGACATATAATTAAATAACATCAAACTTTCAAGAAACTGAAAATATTAAAAAAAGGATGCTTTAAAAAAAAGCTGACAGAATTCAAAATCCTAAATGATTATAGCATCCCATAATCCCATTATAGTATTTTGAGCATAAATCTTCATTTGCAAAAATTATTTATCTAGGTAAAAAAATATTATTTATTTGTTGATGCATAAAAAAATTAACACGGAATTTCAATCAAATCTTTAAATGATAAATTTCGAAATAGTTATTTAATAGTTGAATGAATTTAATAAAATACAACCAGTTGCAACACATAAATCTATCACAAAGGCTTTGTACAATGAGATTTTGTTTGAAATATTGCCCTAAATCCTTCCTGGCGTTCTAAATCAGACATGAAACAGACAATATGTTGCGACTTTCATCTTTTGAGTTCTGAACAATTGGATAATATTTGTTCATTCTTCAATGCTTGTAAACGTACTGTTAAGAAAGGTTTTAGAGTAATTATGATGTGTATATAGTAATTATAACCATTCGCATAAGAAAATATCAATACCATCAAATACATAAAATTAAATATCATGAAAGTTTCTTTAAATTCAAAAAAATATTAAAATATAATATCATTAAAAACTGAAAGAATCCAAATACCTAAATTTTAATTATAATATTTTGATCACACATCTTCCTTTATCAAATTATTTATCTAGGAAAAAATATTTATTTGTCGGTGCATAAAAAATTTTAAATGCAAAATTTCAATCAAATTTGTATATGTTAAATTTCAGTTTTAAAAAAGTAGTTTTTAATAGTTGAATGAATTTAATATACTACATTTGCAGCACATAAATCTGTCTCCAAAAAGAGATTTATTTGAAATATTTTCTAAATCTTTCATGGCATTCCTACCTGGACATGAAACAGACAATATGTTGCGACTTACATGGATAATATTTGTTGATTCTTCGATGCTTGTAAACTTGCAATTACGGAAAAGGTTTGGATTAAATATTGTGTGTATATAAATTAAAAAAGCAATTCACTGCATAAGAAAATACCATCAAATACATAAAATTAAATATCATCACCTTTCATTAAATTGAAAAACTATTAAAAAAGAATACCATTAAAAACTACGAATTTAAATTCATAAATGTTAATATAATGTTAAACATAAATCCTCATTTACAAAATTGTTTATCCAGGTTAAAAAAAAAAAAAAAAAATATTTGTCGATGCATAAAAAAAAAAAAGAAAATCTTTAAATACGAAATTTCAAACAAATTTATATACGTTAAATTTCAATTTCGAAAATATTTATTTAATAGTTGAATGAATTTAATATAATACAACCAGTTTCAACACATAAATTTATCTCAAAAGAGATTCATTTGAAATATTGCATTAAATCCTTCCTGGAATTCTACCTCAGACTTGAAACAGACAATATGTTGCGACTTGTATCATTCGAGCTCTGAAAGGCAAGACATCCTGAAAGTGCTCCTCGTATTGGCGCGGTTGGACAAGCCTTTTATCACGAAGAGCCGTTGAGTGGAAATGCTATTCCTAAATGACGCACTTCGTAGAAGTTTGAAATTGAATTCGAGTTACTAGAACAATTGGACGGTATCTCGTGGAGATATTTGTTCTGTGGAAGAGATGACTGGTCATTGGAGGGATTCTTGCCCGATATTCTATTTGAGAAGATCTCCAGAGACTGGAGTGGCTCACTCAGGTACTTGTGGTGACTTGCTGCTGCTGCTGCAGAAAAGAGGAAAAAGTATATGGGGATATTGTGTTTGCTTATGCTAAAGTGTTTTCTAAGAGATGAATAGAGTTGTGAGGTGTACATTTAGTTAAAATTTCTCATTTGGAAATGAATTTGTGGTGCATAGGGAGAGGTTTGATCCAATAAAGGTTAGATGTGTAGTGATATTTTTTGGCAGTTGTTACTAAGTGCTTTTCAGTCAATGACTTTCTTTTTATTTGTATTTTAAGTGTGAATTTCAATTTTAGTTAGATAATTAGAATAAATCCTAAAATTAAAGTAATCCGATTTTTAATTTTTTTTTTTGCCAATGCCATTTTTTACAATATTGAATTACATTATATAAAAATTAACAAATTCATATTTTAACGAATTTTTAGTTTTAAAGGTTTTTTTTTTTTTAATTAGTTAATTTTCATGGGCTACTTTTTGAAAATTAATGAATTTATGTTCCTTAAAGAGAGAGATAATTTCTCTTTGAAAATGATATTATCAGAAAGGGATGGAAATTTTGACATTTAATAGTAGAAGTAAATTTGAAGATTCTTTTTATAAATTTTAAAATGATTATAATAAAAATATCGGACTTTTAAAAGTCGAAGTTAATTTGAGGATTTTTTTTTTTATTTTTATTAATATTAAGTAGTTTATAATAAAAATAGTGTACATTGAAAGATAATTAAGATACATTAAGATATTCACACACTTAAGATAATTCACTTTTTGTTTCTTTCACATAGGTTAAACCTATGCTAAAGCATTTTTCTGAAAAACAAAAAAAAATATGTTCATTCTAGAAAAAAAACTTCCCTTTAAAAATGACATTATCAGAATTGGATGGAAATTTTGATTTTTAAAACTAAAAAAGTTAATTGAGGAATTTCATTTTATTAATTTAAAAGGGTTTATAATAAAAATATTGGATGCATGAGAGATCATTTACTTTTATTTCTTTAAAAGAGCATTTCTCAGTTTGTATAATATAAAATGCAAAACTGTATAAGGTTATTATTCACCTATGCTATAGCATTTTCTGAAAATTAATGAATATATGTTTCTTTAGGAGAAAACTTCCATTTGGAAATGATTTTATCAGAAGGGAAGGAGTGTTTGACTTTTAACAGTCGAAAGTTAATGTGAGAGATTTTATTTTACAAATTTTAAAACGTTTATAATAAATATATTGTATATGAAAGATCGAAAGATTTATTTCTTTAACAGAGCATTTAATTTCTCAGTTTGTGTAATATAAAGTGTATAAAATTATTATTTACCTATGCTAAAAGCATTTCTGAAATTAATGAATTTATGTTCTTTCAAATGAAAACTTCTTTTTAAAAATGATTTTATCAGAAAAGGGAAGGAAATTTTGACTTTTAAATGCAGCAGTTAATTTGATGCTTTTTATATAGTTTTTTAATGTTGAAATAATCCAGATTTCTTGTAAATAAATTGTTTTAATGCTTCTCCATAACGAAAAGAACACAAAATATACTGAAGATAAAACACTCTAGTTAATTTTGTAGCCTAATCCATATGGACAACATACTATATAAGTAGCTGGTAGGAATATGCATTGATGGAAAAATGTCTGGTCATTGGGAGTATTTTAGTCGAAGTTTTGTTTTTAAATATATCCTGTACTGGAGTAGTTTATTCAGGTACTTCAAAAAGGGTTTGTTTCTATAGAAAAAGTAAAAATGTAATAGAATGTTGTATTTCCTTATGCCAAAGTGTTTAGTAAGAGTGTGTTTTCTAGTGTGGTTATTCAAATAAAAACTTCTTTTTGTTTACAATAGATGGATCTATCACAAAAAAAAAAAAAATAATCAAAAGTGAAAGTGAATTGGATTTTTTAATTATTCATTAACGAAAACGTTTAAGTTAATAATACGTTATGAATTAAAATTTGTAGACAATTCTTGAAAGTTAAAAGGTCATAAAATATATTAAAAATGAAGATTATATTTAACGTTTCGTTAAAAGTTAAGACCACCTGAAAAAAAATGAAAATATGTGCCATTAAATTTATCTATTTGGCAGACCATAATATAGTGTTACCTGTTAATATTTTAAAAGCAAAAGAAGTGTAGTATCTTTAAGGCTTTTGTAGCTGGATATAATGTTGAATGAAGTAAAAAAGGGTGGAACATTTTCATATATGCAAAAATAAAATAGTATAAAAATATTTCATAGCATTTATAGAACTTCAAACAATTGACACAAGAGAAAGAAAGAAAAAATGATATTAAAAATCTATATATTTTTATGCTCGAAAAATATACAATTATTATTATTTATAATTAAAAGTTATTCAGTCAATTTAACTTCTTTTTCAATGACTGTTGGTGAACATTTTCTTTTTAACATTTTACTTCTTTAATTGTATATGTATAATGTTCACCTTAAAAATAATATTTGGGTTGATATTATCTTTTTAGTTTATTAAAATAATTTTAATTATTAATTTAAAATAATTTATATCATAATTAGTTTAGTCAATATTGGAGAACATTTACTGCATTTCTCAAAACCGTCTCAAAACTTTTATAGTGACTGTTACATCAAATGTTACCAAATACTTCCAATTTAAATCTTAAATACTCAGTAATAATATGAATAATAATGAATAATATAGTCAATGAATCAGTAGTAATCTCAGTAACCTATCACTAATAAACAGCCAATCAGTAATAATTTATACTAATGGTAAAGCGTTTCGTAGAAAATTAGAAGTACATGACAATTATATATTAGTCAGATTATAACCAAAACTAGTTCAAAGATAATTCAAACTGTATATAATATATTTCAAGTTTTATATCTCCCATATTTCATTCTATAAACAACATTACATCCTATTTACGACGTTATTTACGATTCTTGTACCATAACAATACCCATTAACAATCCTAACATTGAAGAAACAAAGCAGCAGCAATAATTTCGTTTCTTCCGAAGCAATATTAATAGAAATTACTTAAATATAAGCAACATGCTTCTTTACAAATATAATTTTTATAAATATTTAGAATATTTATATCATTTCATTAAAATGTTTACAAAATAATTCTTTTATATTTATCGTAATTCAACCGTTTTATTCAGAAAAGAATCATAAAAGACCTTTCCCGCTCCTCTAATTGCCTGTTACTTTCATTACACACACCAGAAAACACTTTCAATCAGAACTAAAGCACTCTTATATCCCCACCGATAATTAAACTTTGCACAGAACAGAAAAATAACAGTTCCAGTCAATGAATATAAGCCTTGAGCCATTCTAAAAGATATTCGAAACTGTAAATATCCCATATTCAGCTCTTGCGTACGCTGCTGGTTCATTCTTTAAGCCACGTTACACCCTGTTTACAGCATCCTTATAAACAAGACATTACCACCTCGCGGGCCATAACAATGCTTGCCCCTTAACTTTTCTTGGCACTGGAGGAACGGGGCTCGGGCAATAACTTCGTTATCCTTCGATCCAACTAATTTCAGGTGATATTTGCATACATAATACGGCGGGTGGCAACGGAAATTATATGCGAAATCACGAATGGAAGACTCGACTAAAATATATTCATTATTCAGGAAGCGATGCTATCAAGAAGTAATTTATTTGGGCGATTCCGGCCTCGTGTTTTGGGGTATTATGGTCTCATTAGGAAACTGGAAGATAATCAACTTGGTGTGAAAACTCTCTCCGCGATCGTTAAGTTAGCACAGGACTTAGGCGACTTGCGACAACAAATTATGGTGGGGTAGGTGCTTTTTCTTTCTTGCTTTTTTGTCAGGGGATGAGAAGCTTGCTGATTAGTCCCGAAAGAAGATGCCTTCTTTTTTTTTGGTTTTGCTTTAAATTGACGGGATTTTTTTTTTGTTTTTTTCAGTTTCTTTTAACAATTAGTGTTTTTGTTTCTTCTGTACATTAGAAATTTAGCGTTAAAAATTGAAATATTCTTCTTGTTAAAAAGACAGATTTTATTTTGTTTCTCGCATTTGTTTTCTTATTTTAATGTTATTTTTAAACATTCAAAAATTTGTGTTTGTTCCATATTTTGTTTATTAGATTATATTTATTACTTTGTTTATTAGTTTATTTTACTATTTTTATTAGCTTATATTTATTGCTTTGTTTTTATTACGTTGTTTATTAGTTTATTTTTGTTATTTTGTTTAAATAAACTAATTTTAAAATAACAAAAATAAACTAATAAAAAATTACTTCGTTTATTAGTTTATTTTGTTACTTTGGTTATTAGTTAGCTTTTATTACTTTGTTTATTAGTTTACTTTTGTTACTTTGTTTGTTAGTTTATTTTTGCTGCTTTTTATTAGTTAATTTTGTTACTTTGTTTATTATTTTATTATTTTTTACTTTGTTTATTAGTTTATTTTGTCAGTTTGTTTATTAGTCTATATTTGTTATTTTTGTTACTTTCCTTATTAGCTTGTTTTTTTAATGTGTTTATTTGTTTATTTTGTTACTTTTGTTTATTAGTTTGTTTATCTTTGTACTCTCTCTGCGTTCGTTAAGTTAGTGCAGGACTTAGGGGACTTTTGCGACAACAAATTATGGTGGGGGTAGAGTGCTTTTTCTTTCTTTATTCTTTTTTTTTTTTTTTATCAGGGGATGAGAAGCTTGCTGATTAGTCCCGAAGAAGATCTTTTTTTTTTGGTTTGTTTTAAATTGACGGAATTTTTGCTTTTTTGTTTTTTTCTGAGTCTTTTCACAATTAGTGTTTTTGTGATATTTTACTTTTGTTTCTTCTGTGCTTTAGAAATTTAGATTTAAATTGAAATACTCTTCTTGTTAAAAGACAGATTTTATTTTGTTTTCTCGCATTTTTTTTTTATAATTTAATGTTATGTTTAAACATTAAAAAATTTGTTTTTTTGTTCCTTATTTTGTTTATTAGCTTATATTTATTACTATGTTCATTAGATTTTTTTTGTTATTTTGTTTATTATTTTATCTTTGTTACTTTGTTTATTAATTTATTTTTTGTTATTTTGTTTAGTATTTTATTTTTGTTATTTTGTTTATTAGTTTATTATTGCTATTTTTATTAGCTTATATTTATTGCTTTGTTTATTAGATTTTTTATTACTTTGTCTTTATTTATTAGTTTATTATTGTTAATTTGTTTATTGGTTTATTATTGTTAATTTGTTTATTTTATTTTTCTTACTTTGTTTATTAGTTCATTTTCGTTACTGTTTTATTAGTTTACTTTTCTTACTTTGTGTATTAATTTATTTTGTAACTTTGTTTATTAGTTTATTTTTTGTTACTTTGTTTATTTTATTTTGCTATTTTGTTTATTAGATTATTTTTTGCTATATTTCATTAGTTTATTTTTCTGACTTTGTTTATTAGTTTATATTTGTTATTTTCAAAACTTTATAAAATATGTTACCTTATTATTTGCAACTTATTTTATTAATTATTTAGGCCAATTTCTTTATAAAAAGTTTATTATGATGTTGGTTGATAACGTGGACTTGAAAGTAATAAATTACACTAATGTCCATAAATTAAGGATAATGAAGTTCAGGCAAAGAAAGAGACAGAAGCAAAACAAATTTGACTTATTTGTAAAGTCTATTTATTAAACAAAAGGTAAAGAGCAAAAAAGATGCTATATGTTTGACATAATTAATAAAAATTGCGATTTTTACTCCCTGGAGCAAATTTAAAAAAAACCTATTTACAAAAAACAGTATAACATGGTTAGTATGATGGTTAATATGGAGTATGTCTCCCGGACGATGCAATACAGGCCTTACAACGCCTAGGCATGCTGAGTATCAAATTATCAATCTGATCTTGGGGAATATTACACCACTCATCAAGTAATGCCCTCAAAGTTTCGGTTGACAGGTGGGAGGGTTGACGGGCTGCAATTCATCGGCCAAGCATATCCCATACAAGCTCTATTGGATTCAAGTCCGGTGAGTATGCTGGCAAATCCATACGGGTGATATTCTCAATTGAAGGCATTCGTCTACAATGTTTGCACGGTGAGGACGGGCGTTGTCATCCATAAACAGACGTACCGAAACAAACGTACATTTTGTTCCAGAATGACATCCCGATAGATGTGGCCTGTCATCATTACACTCTGAACATGCAGGTCAGTTCTGGAACCAAGAATAATTCCTCCACAAACGAGTCATCCTGCACCACCGTAACGGTTTTCTCTTGGTGGTAACGTGTACCTGGCGCTCTCCATATGAAAGTCCGGTGAGAATCAGACTGCAAACTAAACCTGGACTCGTGGGAAAACATCACACCAGACCACTGTTGCGGTGTCCACAATTCCTGCTCTCTACTCCAGGTTAATCGCAGGCGACATTGAGTTGCGGTAAGTGGAACACAACTGACAGGCCTACGAGCATATAGACCAATGTGGCCTAAGCGTCTGTACACGGTCTACCTTGAAACTGTCGTACCGGTAGCTGAAGAGAGCTGGCGAGACAGGTCTGATGCTGTGCTCCGTCGGTTTCTTTTGGCAGTAACTGCTAAATACCGGTTCTCATTCGGCGTTGTAACTCGGGGGCGACCTGCGCTGCAACATCTACTCACATTACCATCATCTTGGAATCGTTGCCAAAGCTTGGAGATGACACCCTGGGCGATTCCCAGTTCCTCGGATACTTCCAGCTGGGTACGCCCACATTCCAGTCGTCCGATAATTCTACCACATAAAAAATCATCAAATGCTTCCTTTGTGCCATAACTATGCGGTTATTGCACTGAAAGGCTTTTAAAGCGCTTGTGAGCAATTTTACTTCTTTGCCACCGTTCCTTATATACCACTCTCTTACACTCACGTTATTGTAACGTACTATCTGCGCCATCTGGTGGTTTCCTGTAATTTGCATATTCATATTTGCATTTGCATGTGTGCATGATAATTCTACAGGTGAAATTTTTAGTTTAGAGTTCAATTTCTGTGTGATTCTGAATTATCCCTTAATTTATGGACATGAGTGTATAATAATATGGGTGATAATATTATTGCATTAATTGATTTATTTACAAATGTTAGTAAGACATATAAATTTCTATGCATTTTGTTGATTTAATTTTGAAAGAAGTTAAGATAGTTAGAAAAGGCTTTTCTTTTTAAGTGGAAGATGCTTTCTTCCAATCAAACCATGTTTACAACATATTTAATAATTAATGTAATCAACAATCAATGTAATCATCGCCATTTTTTCGATTATTTTTAGATAAAATAGATTAACTTCTTTCTATACTATATTTTTCAATGATCATGATAATTTTTTAGAGTTAAAAATAGTAATCCATTTTTTGAGTTTTAAAGCTGGTAATTTCTTAATTTACAACTTATTTTATAATATAATTTGTAAAATTAATTACAATATTTCAGGTAATTCAGATAGTTTATTTGATACAAAAAATTACATTAAATAATAATTTGACTATCTGATGTATTTAATTATTGATTTTTATCTTAAATGTAGAATCACATTAATATTACACTGAATTTTCTTTTTTTAAATTTATATATATTAAAAAAGAATAAAGTCATCATTTCTTTTTAAATAAATAAATAAATTAAAAACACATATGACTTGAAATTAAATGAAACAGAAAATACAATAAGAATAAAAGGTTATTCAGGATAATTATCATTATATTAAATTTAACCAAATTAATAATAAAATTAGTAGTTTAAAATACTCAATATTTAGTAGTTCAAATATTTAGTTTAAAATTACTCAAATGAGACATTATTTTTTTTTTTATAAATTACATTTTAAACGTAAAATATTATTTTAAATATATAAACAATTTTATAATTAAATTACGAAAATTGATATTTTATATATTATGGATGCTTATAAGTAGATATCTCATGTAAGATTTAATTTAAGTTTCAAATGTTAAGATTTTTAATTAAATTTAAACTGTTTTGTTAAAACTAATTTACTACAATATTTACAACAACATTTTTATACTTTACAACAATATTTTTCTGCAATATAATGTGAATGAATAAAACATTACCTTTTTCTGAACCCCAAATGACATCTAACTATGAGGGAAACTACATATAACATTAATTAAATATGTCTTGGGGACTTCCTGTCTCATACAAAGTTCCTAACAGAAGAAATATACAAACTTTTGTACAAGAAAATAAGAGGCACGTGACTTGTTCAACAATACTTATCTCCTTAGCCAGACTCAAAAAAAAAAAAAAAATGCATATGTTTTTCCACCATCGCATTTGTAAAAGAAAATATTTATTGATTAATGATGTTCCCTTTGAAACCTTGTCGAATGTTTCTTGCATTAAAGGCATCTTCTCATAAGGTAGCAAAAGTTGAGATAGGGTTAAAAAGAAGATGAGAGTGGAGAAGTTTCAATCTAATTTAGTTTCACGTCATCACATCTTAAGTTAATAAATATACATATAGGTTTCATAAAAGTTTTGTAAAATTTTTAAAATATATTACTTTGTAGGATTAGATTGCTAAACTGAAGAAAATTATAAACAAATTCAATAAATAAATTTTCGAAAAACTAAAAAAAAATATCCTGTTTTTATATTTAAATTTAAATTAAATCTGAAAAAGGTGACTAATATTAAACAAATTTAAAAAATGAAATTAAAATAATCTATGGGCTATTGTTTCATGATTTATGTTTTAATGGAAGAGAATGAATATTAAATTCGTCTATTTCAATTTTCATCTTTATAAATGAATAATTTAGCCAATTTTTCTTTTTGATTTTCATTTTTGGAAATATTAAGTTAATTTTCATCAAACACAAACCTTTTTGCTTTCTATGTTTGATTCGGTTTGTCGCTCTAATATCATTTAATGTACGCTTTAGGCTAATTAGACAGCGACCTACAGTTTAAAAGTGGATTACGAACCACTAACAAACATCCATGCCACCGCCAGGATTCGAATCTGAAGCTTGTGGTACCAAAAGGCCAAAAGCACTAACCAACTGGCCACTTGTTTGTAGGTTTGTTGTTTTTATTGGTAAAAAACGTTTTCCTCTAACAAATTAGTAATAAATTCAGTGCAATGTGAAAATAATAAACTTGTTTAGTATTTCATGAGTTGTATATTAATGGAAGAAAAAAGATTATTGATTTCCTTTCATATTTCATGCCAAAATTATAAACAAGGCAAATTAAAACACCATTTTTTTTTTTTCATTTAAATAATTGGAATAAAACTCAGATTTCAAATTTGCAATTATGTTATATCCGTTTAAGACCTGACATTTTTATACTTAAATTTTAATTTTTTTTAAATTTTTAGTATACATTGATTCCAATGTTTCTAAAAATAATTAAAATAATATATGTCCCCACCTGAGACATGGGGCAACGGCACCAGCATGATCGTGCACGATTTCAAAAATATCTCATCCGCACGATGGTAGCTTTCGAGATTAAAGGGAATAAAAAAGTACCAGAAAGGGACATAAAAAGTACAAGGAAATGCAAGGAACTGTCCATTAAATTTATCTTAAAGCAATTGGGATTTTTTTACAAATTTTAACTTCTTGAGATTTTGTATTAGAACGATAAATAAGTAGCAGAATCAGCGGTATCATCAAGGTCAATCAGTATTATCATCAAGGTCAATCAGTATTATCATCAAGGTAATAATCCTGAGTACCTGTTACCTACACAGCTCCATCATTCTTGAACGAAAACCTCAACCCTCCTGTGGAATTTCCCCTCATCTGCTCTATTCATCAATTTCAACGAATTGTTTAATGTGCCTTCCTGGCATAGACACTAAAATGTGTCAATTTCCTTTTGTTCAAAAACACACTGTTCTGATCGCCAGGCATCTTTTTGAATAGATGCTTTAGTTTACTTAACAACGATTTTGAATTTAACAATAATTGATTTTAAAATTTGGCAAACAATCTAGAAGTCTTAAATATGCCCATACCTATTGCCAATTTAACATGATAAAAATGTGCACAAAGGTTTCTATAAGTTATATTTTTCTTTCTTTATGACAAAAGTAACAATAATAATTATAATAATAAAGTAATTCCATGCCTATTGTTGAAAAACTTATCAATATGATATCAAATGGGCATAATTTTTTTTTTAATATCTATAGTGGTATTTTCTTTATGCTAAGAATAATATTAATTTTAAGTTTTATTCAAAACGGTGATACTATTTGTAATATCAACGTCCATTAACTTTTGAAAAGTTAAAAAAATGTGAAAAGATTGATTGTTTATACATCTAAGAATAAGTCATATTTTCCTGGAATACTTCTTCTAATGCAGCTGGCAAATAGACCGTGATCTTCGCCATAAGGGCTGCACCGATGTTACTCACTTTGAATTACCCAGGGGCGCGTGTAACTTGATGGTAAGTTATGGACGCGGAGTAACAATGCCCCCAGCGCTCTACGATCCTATTAGGACCGGGACCTACGGCTTAAAGTGGATTCGAACCACTACAAACACCCATGGCAAAGCCGGGATTTGAACCCGGTACCTGTGGTACCGGACGCCAGAGCGCTAGCCATTCGGCCATCAGGCCCTATTTTCCTGGAATAAGTATTAGTAAAATAGCATTCTATGAATTTCAGTTGTAATTTCATCAAATTAATATAATCAATACAATATACTTTATACTTTAAATTCAATTATTTGCTTGTGTCAAGGATTAAGAGAAACTCATAAACTTAACTCATAACTTATTTTTTTCTCTAATGCAGCTGGCAAACCCTTAGACAGCTTGGTCTTGAATGCCTTAAGCGCTGCACAGACGTTACTCACTTTGCATTACCCAGGGGCGCGTGTAACTTGAAGATAAGTCACGGACGCGGAGTAACAATGTCCCCACAACCCTCTACGATCCTATTAGACCGGGACCTACGGTTTAAAGTGGATTCGAACCACTACAAACATCCATGGCAATATATAGTTTCCAACCCAAAACCTGTGGTACCGAGCACCAGAGCGCTAGCCACTCGTCCCATTCAGGCCCCCATAACTTAAAATTTAAAATATATATTTTTTTATTGTACTGAATAAAAAGAAAATTTGTAAACCAATATCTCATACGTCTGAGATCGGTATTCCAGTGTCTGACTTCCAATTTTTTGAAATAATTTATTGTTAACCTCAATTGGATCTATCAGTAGGCAGACTGCTTTGATTCACTCTGGGACTGTTGCATAGAAGAAGAACCTCGATTAAGCACTCCGACTTCTAAATAGAAATTTCTAATGTTACTATTTACTAGGTACAACTATTCTTTTAGGAAGTAACGAATTATTCAAAAGGAAGCATAAGGATAAATTAACAAGGCAAATTAAACTCATTAAAAACAAAAATTATTTAATAAATATGAAAAGACAAAATTACATAGTATTTTTCTAAACACATTTTAAAAAAATAATGTATTGTCCCTATTTGAACATTTATTGATCAATGATGCTCTTTTGAATCCTGGTGGAATGCTCTCACCCAGGAAAACCTCCTGATGAGTTTGCAACGAGGGAACTGAAGAAGAGGGAAGTTGCAATCGATTTCAATTCCACTTCGTCACATCGCAACTAAGCCTATCGAGTCTTCCAATCAACGCGATAGTCCTCCAGCGAATGGTGATTTACGTTTCGCAGGAATTCCTCATTGGTTAAGCGGCACCTTTGAATTAATTGAACGGCTGAAATTGCATCAAAAAAAATTACCTGGCAGATTTCTTTTCCCCCAAGAACTTTTTATTCAGATTTTTCTTATTTATTACTCTTTTTTTCTCTTTAAATTACTGATCCAGTTTTTACTGATTCAATTTATAGTTCGCCGATAACAGATAAAGAGGGCTGATTGAAAGGCGATCTGGCATTTTTAGTCTTATATATTTCCAGATGTATATCAAAAGAGGTGTAGTATTTTTATTTTATTTTTATTTTAACTGGACTGTAATTTCTACGATTCTTTTTACCTGTAACGGAATAATGAAGTTAAATTTTTTATTTAATAGTTCTCTCATTGGGAGCTCTTTTTAACATGAGATTGGCTAAATAAGATTGGCTTTTTTAATGAATCACTGCTTTTTTTTTAATTAAGTTTAATTTCGGATGATTTCCTTTCAGAAAGGGAGTCCTCTTTGTGTGTTCATCCTATTCATCCCCAAAATCTATTTGGTTTTTCAAAATAAAATTGTTTGATTCAAGAATAGTTTTTGATCTTAAAATTAAGAACCGATCTTTTAGGAAATTTTAATTACAACAAATAACATTAATTTATATCTCATTTATAGTGAATAACTCTTGTGTATGTTTTTCTTTTGCTTGTTTGTTTCATTGTGCAGATAATAATTTAAAGACCTTTAGTTCAATTATGACACTTAATTAACTGTAATTTATAGGATTTAAATCCGATTGGTTTAATAAATATGTATATCAAGTAAATATTTTAAATTTATAACTATTGTTCAAAACTAGGACAGTTCATATTTCGAAACCCAGCAAATTAAACTAAACCAAATGCTCAATGTGTCGGTGATGACAATAAATCAGAAATTGGGAAAATCCTACAGATGAGCAAATGCAAATCACCATGTGATATTTGCAACTCTAAATATTCGTTCACTTGCATTCTAGAAGCACATGTTCTTAGATATACATGATTTTCTTAATATACATGATGTTTCTTAGATATACATGGTGTTCTTAGATATATACTTTTCTTTAAGAATGGTCATATGTATCTTTAGATGTTTTAGATATATAAGATATCTTTAGATGTTCTTAGATATATATGATGTTCTTAGATATGCATTTCCTCTTTTATACCCTTAAGTGGGCCATATATTCGACTTTTCTTTATATGAAACATCCTTGCTGCTTCTATTCTCTAAAGGCTTTGTCATCTGAATTTTAAACCAGGATGTCAAGTACTAAAGCAGGTTTTATATCGGAAAGACTGCGCAGTTTCTATTTTCAGGAATTACCAACACTTTTAAATCCTGTTTTCTGTCTTATATCATCAATGGTTTTAAAATATAGCAACAGCAATAAAATTTTGAACCAACAGCAATAAATTTCAATAAAACTGTTCATCTCTAGTAAAATTGTAATGTATTTTATCTGGTGGCACACATTTTGAGTAAACGCATGGAGCTTGAAGTTTCCAAGCTTCGATATTCGAGTTCGAAGAACAGCAAGTAATTCGCAATTAAATGCTCCCATGTCTATATCACTGATGGCACTGTAAAAAAGTGCTTAAAATCATATAGATGGATTCAAGAGAAGAAGAAGATGATAATATAAACAATCAGGTGCCCTCCTTTTGTTCTTTTACATCTAAATATAGATGGACAATGTGTAATAGGCCTTCAAAGAGATGTTACTGAAACATGCTGAATCTGTTACATATCTGCTGTTCTAATGGTGATGGCCTCAAATCAAAACATCCAACATTTGAAAACAGCATCTAATGTTGTTCTAGTCCAATGCCTATGTATGTATATATCTGCTAATGTTTTAATTTTCATGAAGTGGATTAAAATTACTCAATTATAATGTGAATACAAAACCTACTTAATTGAGTTTAGTCATAACAAATAATAATTTTTTTTTTTTTAATTTTATTACTTAATGATTATGATTATAAATTATCCAATTATAATACCATTATTAAAATTACTTAATTGTGTTCAGTCTACCAGCAAATAATTTTTTTTTTTAAATTAATTACCTAATGCTGATATATTTCATTATTGATCTTAGGAAACAATAGTAGTTTCCAACAAACCGTCGAATTTATATTTATTTGTCTATATTTTTTATCAAAATTATTTATATTCATATAAAATCAAGTTAAAATAAACAAAATTTTAACCGAATAAAAAAAAAAATAACATATAAAAAAATTAAGTAAAATTTAATAAATATATTGAATTAGGAAAGTTTTTCCTACTATTGTCGCTATTAAAACAATTGCTGACAGAATCTTAACTTATTAAAAGGTATTAAAACAAAAGCTTTCTGATGAATTGCGATAAAAAAAATTCTAGACATGCTTTTTCAGATTAATAAAAAAATTTGTATAAAAAGTCAAGTAAAAAGTACTTTCAATGTTTTTTATCAAGGTGAAAGTACTTAAATATCTTAATTAATTAACGTAAATAGTGAAGTAATTATTCTCACTTTTAACTCTTTTATGAATGGACACATTAAAAACATCATAAAAAGAAATGTCTTACAAAAGAAAGGAAATGTTTTTTCCGCAGAAATCAGAATACAATTCAGCCAGGCAATAAAACGAAATGTACTAGAAAAAATCGCAATTAATTAAATGATGACATGCTGTAATTCTTTCTTGTTTGGTTTACATTTCCCCAATTACGGAGTTATTCGCCTCGTATGATGTACTTTTACCAGCCAGTACGATTACTAATGTTTTATTCAAAGATTTCATGACATCGCTAATCTACCCCTATACCGTTAATTAGTAAATGATTTTAGCGAACGCAGCATTGTTTTCAAAGGAAAGCGATTCTGTCCGAGCATTTTAATGAAATTACTCGTAATTAACGTTGCTGAAATCAAGCCATTTCCTTCGATGCCAAAATGGTTTAGAAGTGAATACCATTTAGATAATTATGTTTGTCCTGAAGTTGAATATTAAGTAATGGAAATGATGGAGTGTTCCGATAAGTAAAGAGATTATTACATGTATGAATTCCATGCAGCAGTTTATGAAAGATTTATTCAGAGGAGTCTACGCTCGATCATAAAGCTTTGTGCTGCTGCCATGGTGTGTGCAACGAAAATTTTTCTGATTATGAATACCGATGGAAATTTTAATGCCTGTGTGAGTAATTTACCGGTTCTACAAATTGGTTGAAATATTTTCACTTCGCTTTGCGTTGTTTAATTTATATCTACTATGGAACAGAATCACCGATAATGCTAATGTCTATATTGTTGATGTCACAATAAAAAACGGGCTGGAATATCATATAGCTGGACACAAGAGAAAAAGAAAAGAAGAAAAACATAAGCAAACCAGGTGCCACTAGTTGGTGGTTTAGTTAAAAATACCGATGGACAATGTGCAATGGTGAATGATCTCATATCAAGATACCCAACCTTTGAAAACAATACCTGATATTGTTCAACCCCATGTAATCAATGTGTATGTATGCATATCTGCTTATATTTTAATGTTGACTAGATTAGATTACAAATTGCAATTATAATGCGAATATAACAACTTAACTGTGATGTCGACTTTTTCTACCTTCTTCTTTTTCATCTTTTTCCCTTTCTTCTTCTTGCCCCCATTGTGGTCCAAGACTGTCTACCTACTGGCAGATTCCGAGACAGGACATATTTTCTTTTATGGGGTAGGGTTGTTAGGACTACGTTCAACTCTCTGCAGCAAAATTAAACTCGAACCTACAGTTTTAAATTGGATTCTCAACACCTAGAAGACCTGTTCAACTTACAAATAGTAAAAAATTTTTTTAAAACTAAGAATTTAATGTTCATATATTTCATTATAGATTTTAGGGGAAAATAGAAAAACATTCAACAAACTTTGAATTTATTTCATACATTTATTTATATTTTTATATAAAAATTATTTAAAGATTAAAATCAAAAATCAAGTTAAACAATAAAAAATTTAGCAAAATAAAAAATATTTCAAATGTAAAAAAAATTAAAAGTAGAAGTTAATAAACATATTGGGCAAAGAAGGTTTATGCTACTATTGTGTCTATTAAACAACTGATGTCATTAGAACTTATTAAAAGATATTAAACAAAGATTTCTGATGAATTACGATAAAAAATTCTAGCCATGTTGTTTTTTCAGATTAATAAAAAGTGGATAAAAAGTCAAGTAAAAGTAAAAAACTTTCAATGTTTTATCAAGTGAAAATTACTTATGAATATCTTTTATTTAATTAACGTAAATAGTGAGAAGTAATTATTCTCTCACTTTTTACTCTTTTTATGAATGGACACGTTAAAGACATCATAAAAAGAAATAATCTCTTACAAAGAAGGAAATAATTTTTCACAGAAATCCACCACATCTAATAAAAACAATAAAAAAAAATGAACAAAAACAAAAATTAATTAAATGATGACATGTTGTAATTCTTTTGGATTGGTTTTCATTTTCCCCCAAATTACCAGGTTATTCGCCTCGTATGATGCGTTACTCAGCTTGTACGATTACTAATGTTTTATTCAAGATTCCAAGGCATTGCTAATCTATCACATTTTACGGGTTGGTAAATGATTTTAGCGAACGCAGCATTGTTTTTCAAAGGAAAGCAGATTCTGTCCGGCATTTAAGTACTCGTATTAACGTTGCTGAAAAATCAAGCATTTCCTTCGATTGATGGCAAAAATGGTTTAAGTGAAATTACCATTTGAATAATTATGTTTGTCCTGGAAGTTGAATGTTATATGGAAATGATGGGGTCCCGATAAGTAAAGAGATTATTGCATGTAGCAATTCCATGCAGCAGTTTATGCTGAAGATTTATTTAGTGCGGGTCGATGCACGGATCATAAAGCTTTTGCGCTGCTGCCATGGTGTGCAACGAAAATTTCTGATTATGAATACCGATGGAAATTTTAATGCTTCTGTAATTTACGGTTCTACAAATTATTGAAATATTTTCACTACGCTTACCGCTGTTTAATTTATATATGAATTGGAACCGGAATCAATGTTAATTTCATTTTTATTTTACCCCATTCAATGTAATTAATGATGATATGATTTATTTGTTTATCTAAACTTAAAATAAACAAGAGCTATGAACATTGTCTTTGTTAATTTATTCATTACATATATATGGATATCGTTTTAGCGAGCAGGTGTTTTGGTGTCCACGACTAATTTCAATTTTGAGAACATTTCCACTAAAATCTGTAATCAATGTAATTAACAAATGATGAAGATAGTTTTGTATGCTTATGATTTATCAGACTACAAATAAGCAAGAACTATTAACAAAATGTTGAAGTAAAGATTTTGGTACTCATAAAAATTTAGTTCTAAATATTAATGTGAGGACAATTGGAAGGTTTTCATTCATCTCGACTACGTTAAATTTTGGACATTTTCACTGAGAAATTGTATCAATATAATAATAAATGATGAAGGCACAAAGTATATGTTTTTGCAAATACAAATAAAGGAGCTATCAACAATGCCTTTGTATACATTTTATTACTCATTTAAAATACACTCATGTCCATAAATTAAAGGGATAATTCAAGAATCACACAGAAATTGAACTCTAAAATAAAAATTTCAACTGTAGAATTATCACACACATCTTGAAGAAGAATATGCAAATTACAGGGAAACCACCAGATGGCGCGGATGGTACGTCCCAATGACGCCGAGTGTAAGAGGGGGTATATAAGGAATGGTGGCAAGAAAAAATTGTTCACAAGCGCTTTAAAAGCCTTTCAGTGCAATAACCGCATAGTTATGGCACAAAGGAAGCATTTGGATGATTTTTACGTGGTAGAATTATCGGGCGACTGGAATGTGGACGTACCCAGCTGGAAGTATCCGAGGAACTTGGAATCGCCCAGAGTGTCATCTCAGGCTTTGGCAACGATTCCAAGATGATGGTAATGTGGTAGATGTTACAGCACAGGTCGCCCCCGAGTTACAACGCCGAATGAGGACCGGTATTTAGCAGTTACTGCCAAAAGAAACAGACGGAGCACAACATCAGACCTGTCTCGTCAGCTCTCTTCAGCTACCGGTACGACAGTTTCAAAGACAGACCGTGTACGAACGCTTAGGGCACATTGGTCTATATGCTCGTAGGCCTGTCAGATGTGTTCCGTTTACCGCAACTCACTGTCGCCTGCGATTAACCTGGTAGAGAGCATGCATTGTGGACACCACAACAGTGGTCTGGTGTGATGTTTTCCGACGAGTCAGGTTTAGTTTGCAGTCTGATTCTCGCCGGACTTTCATATGGAGAGCGCCAGGTACCCGTTACCGCAAGAGAACACCATTGAACGACACCGTTGGTGGTGCAGGATGGCTCGTTTGGGGAGGTATTCTTGGTTCCAGAACTGACCTGACCTGCATGTTCAGAGTGTAACGATGACGAGGCCACATCTATCGGGATGTCATTCTGGAAAAACATGTACGTTTGTTTTCGGGCGCCATGGGTGCTGAATTTCTGTTTATGGATGACAACGCCCGTCTCACTCACCGTGCAAACATTGTAGACGAATGCCTTCAATTGGAGGATATCACCCGTATGGATTGGCCAGCATACTCACAGGACTTGAATCCAATAGAGCATGTGTGGGATATGCTTGGTTGACAATTGTGCAGCCCGTCAACCCCCTCCCTACCTGTCAACCCCGGAACTTTGGAGGGCATTGCTTGATGAGTGGTGTAATATTCCCCAAGATCAGATTGATAATTTGATACTCAGCATGCCTAGACGTTGTAAGGCCTGTATTGCATCGTCCGGGGAGACATACTCCATATTAACCATCATACTAATTCTTTACTTTCTTGAATTATTTTGTTCTTTTTGAAATTTGCTGAAGGGGTAAAAATCAAATTTTATTAATTATGTCAAACATATAGCATCATCTTTTTGCTCTTTGCCTTTTGTTTAATAAAATAGAGCTTTTTACAAATAAGTCAAATTTGTTTTGCTTCTGTCTCTTTCTTTTTGCCTGAACTTCATTATCCTTAATTTATGGACATGAGTGTATATAGGGATCGTTTTAGTGGTGGTTTCCATGTTTTTGTGTAGATCTTATTACTTTATGGATATTATTTTCTTGATTTTCGTGTCCTCGACTACTTTCATTTTTTGGACATCTTCTTTTGAAATCTGTAATCAAGAGTTGGAAGAAGGCACAACTTATATGTTTATCACAAATACAAATAAACAAGAGCTATTAACAATATCTTTGTGTAGATTTATTACTTATAAAATATATGGGTATCGTTTTTAGCGAGGTAATTCGAGGTGTTTTCGAGTCCTCGATTATTTATTTTGCGACATTTTCAATGAAATCTGTAATTTTTTTTAAATTTCTTCCAGAAACTCTTTTTAATTTCTTTCCCCAGATTTCCCATATATAATATTTATTCCCATAAAGCAATTATATAAATGATGACATTTTTGTAATTCTTTTTTGATTGGTTTTTACATTTTTCCACAATTACGGCGTTATTCGCCTCGTATGATGTACGTTATTCAGTCTGTGCGATTTCTAATGTTTTATTCAAAGATTCCAAAGCAATGCTAATCTACCCCTATACCGTTAATTAGTAAATGATTTTAGCGGGCAGCACATTTTTCAAGGAAAGCAATTCTGTCCGAGCATTTTAATGAAAGTACTCAGAAATTAACGTTGCTAAGAAAATCAAAAAGCCATTTCCTTCGATGGCAAAATGGTTTAGAAGTGAATGCGATTTAGATAATTATGTTTGTCCTGGAAGTTTGAATATTAAGTAATTGAAATGACGGAGGGCCCGATAAGTAAAAGAGAATTACTGCATGTATAATTCCATGCAGCAGTTTATGATATATCCAGCGCGGTCGCTCAATCATGGAGCTTTGTGTGTTTGCCATGGTGTTAGCAACGAAAATTTCTGATTATGAATATGATGGAATTTTTAATGCCTGTATGGTAATTTACTGGCTCTACAAATTGGATTAGAACATTTTTTACTTCCTTTGCCTTTAAAATATATATGTGATATGAAAGAGGAATCAATGGTAATTTCATTCATTATTTCTAACATTCTATGAATTAAGGAAAGGTGACGATACAACGTATATGTTTATCGCAAACACATATAAAAGAACTATTAACAAGCGACGATTTCGTGTAGATTTTATTACTCATAAAATATATGGGGAATTGTTTTTGAGGTAATTCGAGGGTTTTTCATGTTCTCGACTTTTCAATTTTATTTGCACATTTTCACTGAAATCTTTATTTTTTTAATTTCAGTACAAAGAACTTTCCATACATAATATTTATTGACAAAAACACAATTAATTAAAATGACATGTTGTAATTAATTTTTGATCTTTGTTTACATTTTCCCCCAATTACGGCGTTATTCGCCTCGTATGATGTAGTTAATTTATATCTACTATGGAACAGGAATCGAAAATGCTAATTTCATTACTATTTCTACCACCATTCAATATAATTAGGGGAAGATACAACCTATATGTTAATCACAAAATACAAATAAGCAAAGAGTTGTTAACAATGTCTTTGTATAGATTTTATTACTCATAAAAACATATAAGCATAAATATATAAATTTTTTTATAATATTTAATATATTATAATATTTTGCATAATATTTATTTTATATTATTTATTTATATTTCATTTATATTTTATATTTTTATATATTTTTATCCCCATACTAATTATTTTTATAATAAATATATAAAATCATAAGTTTTTGCGAGCTGGGTTTTCGTGTCCTCGACAAATTTAAATTTCGGACATTTCACTGAAATCTACAATTCTTTTTTTAATTTTCTTTCACAGAATCTTTCGTTCATAATATTTATTCACAAAAATACAATTAATTAAATGCTGACATGCTGTAATTCTTTCTTGTTTGGTATACATTTTCCAATTACGAGGCGTTAATCCGCCTCTCGTATGATGTACTTTACTCAGCCAGTACGATTACTAATGTTTTATTCAAAGATTCCGGCATTGCTAATCTACTATACCGTTAATTGAGTAAATATGATTTTAGCGAAAGAAAGCAGCATTGTTTCAAAGGAAAGCAATTCTGTCCGAGCATTTTAATGAAGTACTCGTAATTAACGTTGCTAGAAAATCAAGCCATTTCCTTCGATGCAAAATGGTTTAAAAAGTGAATACCACATTTAGATAATTATGTTTGTCCTGGAAGTTGAATATTAAGTAAAATGGAAATGATGGAAGGTTCCGATAAGTAAAGAAGATTATTACATGTATGAATTCCATGCAGCAGTTTATGAAGATTTAATCTGTGGAGTCTACGCTCAATCACAATGTTTCGTGCTGCTGCCATGGTGTGCGCAACGAAAATTTCTGATTATGAATACCAATAGAAATTTTAATGCACCTGAAAGTAATTTACCGGTTCTACAAATCGGATTGAAATATTTTCACTTCGCTTTGTGTTGTTTTCATTCCCCTTACCCTATATGGAACCGGAATAAATGCTAATTTATTGTTTCCACCATTGAATGTGATTAAAAAATTATAAAGGTACAAATCATATAGAGGATGTGTTTATCTTCAATATAAATAAAGAATAGCTGTTAACATCATTATTTCTTTATGTTCATTTTATTACTTTTTTAAAATATATGGGTATTGTTTTGTGAGAGGGAATTTTTAGTGTATTTCACCATTTTAAATTTTAGATAGTTTCATTGAAATATGTATTTTTTAAATTTTTCCGAGCTCAATTTTTAATTTCTTTCAAAATATTTTTAAATTTCTTTCTTTAACATTTTCACATAATATATTTATTCACAAATTAATTGACTATTTATTAAATAATTTAGCTTAAAAAAAATTAAACCAGACGAAATATTTTTAAAAGGTCGTCAGGTGAATGCAAAAAAAGAGAAAACGAATTTTTCAAGAAAATAATTATATTATTGTTTTAAAAGATTGTTGGTATGTTTTTGCTCTTGCTTTAAATTCAAAATTTATGGAAACCTGAAAATAGGCCATTTCGATTAC
Organism: Caerostris extrusa; assembly: GCA_021605095.1. Lineage (NCBI taxonomy): Eukaryota > Metazoa > Arthropoda > Arachnida > Araneae > Araneidae > Caerostris > Caerostris extrusa. Next base: position 40,171 of record BPLR01018832.1, read on the forward strand.
AAGTGTTTTTCTTTGATTGCTTACTAATAAAATATCCGTAAAATTGGGCTTACTACAATCTGTTTTAAAGCGCTCTTTAAACAGTCTTGAGTCCTCTTATTTTATTTATAGTTCTTATTTATCTTGCAATTTAAATTGTATATATATCTAAGACATTCACACTAAATTATGAAATAAATAATAATCGAGGGTCTTTCTTAAATTTTTATCAAGCAAAAATATTGTATTATAGAAAAATTGTATTAAAACACATATATAATATTACAATATTATTATAAAAACTTACTTATATTTATATTAACTTTTATTTTGTAATATATTTTTGTTATATTACCAGCAGAATTTTAGTTTTTCAAAAGATTTGTTTCACAACTCAAGCTATGTTTTTTATAATAGGATTGCTTTTGTCACAATTAGTTAGGTATCAATACAATCAACATAAAAGATAAAAAAGTATTGTAGAGTTAATTTTTGGTATCCCTTAACATATCATTATTTTTATAATCTCGTGACTAATGAAGATGGTCAGTGTATGTCATTAAACGGAATTAGATAAGAAGTTTGATTATTTATTTTGGAATAAATAAATTGCTTTGGGAATAATATAAAAATAATGCTGCATGCAGCAACATTGAAAAATTATACATTATGGAGATTGTTGCACATTAAAGGGCAAAACATTGAATAGGAACATGGAGCTGCCAAAAAACACAATTATTTGAATACACAAATCAATAAAGTTGCGTTCGTTGTACATTTTCATAAATCTAAAAATATCTATATATTTCATCTTCTAAAAAATATCCCAAAATTTGCACACCAATTATTTGTTAGTGATACGTCATTAATACCCTATATACTAGGTTTGACTAATTACATGATGTGGAACTTCAAAGCTATAAACAAAACACCAAACATATATTTTATACTAATAAATATCATATCTGGCTGGCTTTAATTTTTTCACTTTAAAATCCAGTGCACTGCAGATGGTCGATTATTACTGTGATTTCTTTTCACTTCTAAATGTAAGGTTTTCTTTCATGGTATGTTATGTGAAATATATTGGCATTGTTTGACTTAGTTCAGTCAGACATTGAGGGCGAAATAATACGGCTTTACAAATTTCTACAATATTTTCCAGTATACGTCATTCGTGTTCGAAGAAACTATCCTAAGGGTTTGTTGATTTCCATCGACTTATTTTACCTTAAATTGTACTTGTAAGTATTTTTATTTTCCGATCAGCTCCCCACATATCCAAATAAGAAGTATTTTAAAAGCAGTTTTAAGTGAAAATCATATCTCCATAATAGAAGTCTCTTGTATTTTGTCTCGCAAATTCTTTTTAAATAGACTTGAGAAAGCCGTGTCAAAAATCCCGAATTTTTTTTTTTTGTTGCAATAAAGAGAAAAATTTTTATCTTTCTAATGTTGTATCACTTTTCAATTAAAAGAATAAATGCAAACTTGAGAAATTCAGTATTTGTCTTGAATCACTTCACATGTGACGTGACTTTTGAGGACTCCGTTTATGTAACCAAATAGTTCTTCTTGCTTTCGTGCCATTCAATTATTTATGATACTATTATATTTCAAAATTAAGTTTTTTTAATTTCATTTTAGAAAAAGTTAATTGTGATTGATTTAATTATATAGGCTGCAAAAATAGTATTTGCTATCGACTACTTGAATTGAAAAAAAAGAAATATATCTGTAATAAACTGGATGATGAATGCATAACAAAACAAAGATGGATGTAATATCATAAGAAAAGATTGATGTAATATCATAAGACAAGATTGATGTAATATCATAAGACAAGATTGATGTAATATCATAAAACATAATCGACAGCATCATTCTTAAGAATCACATCATGACGTGGTAATTACATGAAGTAATTTTTTATTAGATGTACAGCAGGCTCATATATGTTCTGTACATTTGAATGAGATAGTTGGTATAAATCTCAATATGATAAGATCAACGGAGATGCTAAATACACAAATATTTCCTTGCACCTATTATGGAAGTCCATAAACAATTTAAGAGAATTGGAAGACGGAAGTTTGAAATATTGGAAACCTATAGTTTAAAGTGGATTGCAGAACCCAATACTCGAATGCGAATCCCTATGGTAACGAGCGCTAGTTACTCACCCATCAGGCACAAGTATATATATTGTATAAGTATATAATGTTTTCAAATTGTTATTACTCAGTCTACATAATAACACTCTGAATTTAAACACAAGTGTTTAAAAATTTCTTTAAACTGAAAAATACCATGAATGTGACATAGAAAAAGTGAACAACATTTCAACAATTAACAATAACTATTAATTTAAGTATAGATGAAAGAAATTAAACTCTTAAAAATATCTTCTGAATCATAAAAAAATTTCACAATCCGATCTCAAACGCTTTCTGTAAAAAAGTACATTAAAAATGTTAATTTGTAACATGGCAGACATACCCTGTTCCCTTATTAAACACTTTTTTATCATAAAAATAAATATGAAAATTACAATTAAAAAGCGTATTTTTTAATAATTTGAATTACAAACTGTTTATTATAAAGGTCTCAAGATAATAATTACATTTAAACTTTAATTACTTTTAACGCAAAAAATGTATTTTGTAGTTTAGGGGATTACTTCTTAATCACACTTTGAGCACTTTCGCAAAATACGATCTTCATAAAAGCATATACGCCTCTGCTTTTAATCCAGGCTTTACACAAAGTCAAAAAGAGTCTAAAAGTAATTTTTAAGATGAATCATCACTCTCAAACACTTTCTGTTTCTATGTTCGCAATTTCCTTTGAACATAACAGTCACCTTTTCATAAACAAGACCATGTGTACAAAACTTTCTCGAAATGAAATTTTGTCTGTGAAGTGGGACAGCAATCAAGGGCTCGCTTAAAAGGCTCATTTTGGAACTTGCATCACCTGATTATTCTAATTGCAGAAATGAAATAGATTACATTAGTAGGAAGGGGGATTTTATGGTTTCCTTTTTTTTTATTTTCAGACCAATAGCTAACTGGAAGTTCAAATACCTTTTATTGAGTTGTGAAATGTTTCAATCAAGTTATGTCAATGCTCATGGTTTTACACAACATTTCAAGTATTACTTTCAGTCTCCATTTTTCCTAGGATTTTATTTGTTGTTTATATTTATTTTCTTTTCAGTCTATTTTGTATGTGGATAAGATGTAACTTAAGATCAACGATCTTATTACTATTTTTAAATCTTTACAAGAAATGCAGATTATCTTGTATGTATATATATATATATATATATATATATAATTGTTAAATTAGCAAACCCTTTTAAAAATCGATAGTATTTACGACCCTATATTTCAATGATCACAAATGCTTTATGAAATATTACAAAAAGATCAATGTCTACATATTAAAATTGAAATCTTATTGAAAGCATTCAATAAGAGATATATAAAAAAAAGATATACATTAAAAAACATTTTTTAATTTAACCATAGTTATTTTTCACAGTAAGTATTTTAATATAAGTAATTAACTAATTCCCTGGCTCTGCAAAGCATGGTGAGTCAAGACCGTCTATCCACTGTCATTTCAGGCAGTAGATGGTTTCCTTTTTGCAGAGTAAGTTACAATCACCCTACATCCAAGCAGTCATATAGACAAGGACCTGCGGTTTAATTCTAAACTAATGAAAACATACATTGTACAGGCAGAACTCAGACCCAAAACCTGTGACAACGACTGCTAGTTACTCGGTCATCAAACCTAAAAAGTATGAAATGTAAGTATAATATATTTTTTTTTTAATGCAGCTGGCAAACACAGACAGCTTGGTCTTGATGCCTGTAAGGCAAGTGCTGCACAGACGTACTCACTTTGCATTACCCAGGGGGAGAGTGTAACTTGAAGATTTGCCACGGACGCGAAGTAACAACGCCCCCCGCAACGCTCTACGATCCTATTAGACCGGGACATACATTTTAAAGTGATTCCGAACCACTACAAACAACCATGGCACCGCCGGGACTCGAATCCGAAACGTGTGGTACCGAGGGCCGGAGCGCTAGCCCCTCGGCCATTCAGGCCCTAGTGTGTAATATTTTCAAATTATTAACACCAGTCTACGCGATAACACCTTTGAATTTAAACATAAGAGTTTAAATCTGTATTTAAAGCTGAAAAATGTCTTGAAAATATGAGTTGAAAACTGATCAACATTAGCAAGAACTATTAATTTTAATTATAATTGTTAGAGAGAAAGTAAATAATGAGTTGGCAAAATGTCTTTTATGTATCCCAAAAAAATAACATTCCTATCTTAAAATCTTTCGGAGAAAAAAGTACATTAAAATGGTAACTTTAAATGGCGGGCATACTGTCCTTGTGCCCTTTTAAATTTTTTTTATCATTTAAATAAAAATATATCACAACTACAAATAAAAATATAACTTTTTTTAATTATTTGAATTAAAAAACTGTTTAATTATATAGTCTCAAGATAATAATTTACATTTAAACTTTAACTACTTTAAAGTAAAAGAAAAAATGTTTCAGTTCCATGTTACTTTTAATTACACTTGAAACATCTTTGCAAATAAAATCTTCATAAAAGCATATACGCTTCTCCTTTAATCCAGGGTTGCACAAAGTCACAGAGTTTAAAGTAATTTTAAGAAGAATCATCACTCCACAAAACACTTTCTGTTCCTAAGTTCGCAATTTCCCTTAATGAACATAACAGTCACCTTTTCATACAAACAGGCCCTTGTGTACAAAACTTTCTTGAAATGAAATTTTGTCTTTGAAGTGGGACAGCAATTAAAGAGGCTCGCTTAAAAGGCTCACTTTGAAACTTGCATCACCTGATTCTTCTAATTGCAGAAATGAAATAAGATTGCATTAGTAGGAAAGGGATTTTATAGTTTTCTTTTTTTTATTTTCAGACCAATAGCTGGCTGGAAGTTCAGAAAGTCCTTTTATTGAATTGTGAAATGTTTAAATCAAGTTATGTCAATACTTGTAGTTTTATTTTTAGCATTTGAAGTAATTACTTTTTAGTCTCTTTTTCTGCAGATTTATTTGTTGCTTATGTTTATTTCCCTTTTCAACCAAATTTGTACATGAATAAGATGTAACTTAAGATGGTTTGATCAAACCTTTATTTTTTATACTAATTATAGAAATAGGTTTTCTTGTATGTATATATATATATATATATATATTATTGTTAACTTTAAACATATTTTTTTAAAAAATCGTTAGTATTTATGATTAATATTTAATGAGCTTAAATGTTTTATGAAATATTGCAGATTTTGAAAAGATTGACATTTATATTTTATTCAAATTTTTCCCAATATGATCATGTCTATATATATATGTATGCATATATATTGAAATTGAATTCTTAATGTAGAATTCCAATAAGGTAAAAGGTAGGTAAAGGTAGTCAATCTTTTCAAAATTAGTAATATTTCATAAAACCTCTAAGCACATTTATATATAAATCGTAAATACATTATTAATATTACAATAGTTGTTTTGCCAAATTTGTGATGATAATTTAGTAAGCAACAGTAAAAGAGATATAGAACGTTATAACATTGCACTATATGTAACATGCTTGTCTATTCTCGATAAAGAAATATATATGGTTTATATTAACACCTTTTATTGTATGATCTCAATGCAACAAATAATAAAGTATAGTTTTTTTTCAAGTCCTTCGCAGTTTTATTGTAAAAATCAGTTGTCTGAAAAAATAAGCTCATTTTGCTTATCTGTCCATAATGATACAAAGGAAGCATATATATAGAGTATATATATATATATATATATATATATATATATATATATATATATATATATATATATATATATATATATATATATATATATATGTATATATTTGAGTGAGTGGGCGTTTTTATAAATGAGTTATGATATCTAGAATTGATTAATTTTAGTAGTTTACAATATCAAAGATTAAAAAAGACCAGAAGAAATGCTAGTTGTGAAAATCTTTGTTCATTGCAAATGTGATAAAAAAAACATGATTCAAACTGTTCTTTATTAAAATACAAAAAGATGAAAAGCAGGCGTAATTTATATTTTTTAATATACACAAAATCAAACAAATGAAGAAAACCATGTCATTTGAGTTCAATGTATAATAGGATTCAATATCGGCGATGGTGTTTTGATAAAATCAGTTGGGGATAAAAATCCATTGCTATGTCAAATCAATTAGTAGGGTTCCAAAGCGTGGATTATCTGTGACAATATGTATTTCTAGAACATCTCAAACATGATCAATAGAGTTTTAAGACAGAAAAAACATTATGGCTAGAATCATATATACCACATTCTACTCACGAATTTTCTCTGACAACCGAGCTGTTAAGGCTAGCATTATCATCTCGTCATAATGTAAGAGACAGAAACTTGATTGATGTAAGGAAGAAAAAATTGGATCAGAAATGTCGTCCTTATATAGTAATCATTCTTGGCACTATATACATAGTGTGGCAATCCCAAAAGATACCTACCCACACATAAGCATTGGATCATCAAATACGTTTCCCTTATTAATATGATAGAAATAGCGAATTTCCCGATTTTGTCAGACCAACCATCTTCTTGTGTCACTTTTCAAGCATTATTTGGACTTGTCAGTATAAATGCACTCTCCATTCATTACGCTTTAATTGACATCTGTATTAATCTTTCAATCTACATCAATTAATCTTTTTTATCGAGATTTGATTCATATAATGTTGGACGTTTTACACAGTACCTTTCCTTCATTAAAACTTTCTGATTGCATTGAACTGGTTAATAGCTTTCCAGTGTCTTCAATAAGAAAAGATATCTGAGGTGGTTTGATGTAGCAAGTTTCTGCAATTAACTATAAATAGAGATCTGTGGCACTTGAAATTCAGATCTATAGCTGTCATGAAGCTAATTAAAAATCATTAGCGGGCAAAGAATTACGAAATATGTTACATTTTCTCTTGCTACATATGATTAATTCTGACTACTTCTATAAGGCAAATTGTTCGGCATTTTTTATTATTCAAATAAATAATATTAATTACTCATGTCTGTAACATGGATATTATAGATTCCTGCCTTCATTAGCTCCAAACTCTCTTAAAACATTTTTTATGACCTCGTTAGTGATCACATCATCTCCCATAATTTGCGGGTTACATTTGATGTAGCATTACTTTTTGTTCATAAGTAAATGCAAATAAAAAAATATTGTAAATATAGTAAAATATTATATATAAATATGTGTTATATAGTAAAACATTGCGTAGGTACTAAAAATATTTTCAAATTTTTTTGTTCTGTAATGTCAGTATTTCTGACTCTCTCCTTATTTTTGGAAAAACTGTGCACTTCAGGAAAAATGTGAATAACAAAACAGATATTATTATTTGTGCTACACTAAGTTAAAAAATTAGTTAAATTAACTTATATGGTCTTTAGTTGTTTTCTTTAAAAACATATTTAAATTATTTGCTTTTTTGAACTACATATATTTAAATGATTAATAAAAAATATAAATAAATTTAAATGTATTAATAAAAAATATCTGACAAAAAATTTTCCCATAGCAATGTAAAATTTCATCAACAAATTTATTCGATTGACTGCTTTTTGTAACATTTCTTTTTTCATAGTAAAATCAAATAAGTTTTTGTATTTTTATTTGAATTTGATTCCTATTTATATAATTATTTTAAAGTACAAATAAATATGCTTTACATTACAATTCTTTTTTAAATCAGAAAGCTCATCTTTTAAAATTAGATGTTATTATTTTTAAATATTCTCATATTTTTTTTCCTTTTTAGATCCATGATATCATCATATAAATATTGTGTTAAATTTCTGTACATTAATTTATTCTATGTAATAATAAATTTCAGCAATACGTTTCGTTTTAGTATATTTAAAATTAATCACAAATTTAATTATTTTAAGTTTATTAATTAATCGTTAATAATTTATTGTTCTTTGTTCAGTACTATATTCGGAATAATTTTTCAAACATAAAATATTATAATAAAAATTAGCAAAAATAATCCATTTTTAAACACTAGTGTTATTTTACCCTTAAGCAATGTATCTAATATTTTATTAACTTTTTAACTTTTTATTAACCTCCTAGAA
>BPLR01018833.1:0-88106 GCA_021605095.1 Caerostris extrusa
TATAACAATACTTAATAACAATACTTTTCGTGAAAAAAACATTATCATTCAATTTTTTGACGTTGTTTTATTCATAAATTAGCAATTTCATCCAGGAAATGCGGGAATATCATCACTGTAATTCAATCATCACACGGTATTTACAACACTGTAATTCAACTACACAGTATGATAATTGAATTACTACAATTCAAATATCATACTTTAATAATATCATCAATATAGAATATTAACAATACGTGAATTAAACAACATCATTCTTTTTTTGATGTTGTTTTATTTACGGAAAATATCATCAAACAAATTATAATTCCTTTGTTCACGAATTCATTAAAAAAAATGGATGATGTTGTTTTATTCACGAATTGACGATTTTGTTCATGAAATGCGAACCTGTCATCCCTTTAATTCAACCATCAATAAAATTTACAATACTGTAATTCAATCATCACGCAGTGTTTAAATCACTGTAATTCAACCATATAGTACTTTAATCATATCATTAATATAAAATGTAACATCTCTCCATTAAAGTGATTTAAATTTTGTTTAGTTTTAATTTTGATATTTGAATCGAGTTTTGTTATGAATGAGACTTGCAAATTTTTTTTTTTTTTTTTTTTTGTTTAAAAATATCATGCTCATAGAGGAAAAAAAACTCTCACACAGAACAACAATAATTAATCACAAAAGAAAAACATCGCACATTCTTCTTGGTCTAAAATAGAATCTGTTATTGTCAAGAAATAGTAAAATCGACGGTTTGCAAGTATCAAATCTTTAATTGTTTGGACGTGAGCTTCGTCGGTTGAAGTTAATGGTCGACCAGAGGACTCTTCGTCTTCAACGAGTTCTCTGCCTTTTTTTAACTGTTTATACCACTGCTAAACATTTCTTTCCTGTATAGGAATATTCACCGAATGCCTTCTGCAACATTCTAAAAGTTTCTGCAAAAAAAATTGAAAGCAAGTTCTTTTTGCTCAATTCCTTGAGACATTTCAAAAATTGCCGGAATCAGTTTTAGCTTCTCCCAAAGCCAAGCGTAACTCAAACACTAATGAAAATTTTGACTTCAAATTTCACACAGATGTCAAGGACAGTGCCAGCAATCTAAAAATTGAAATTCCATAAGCCCCGGAATTTTAAGTTGAAAACTGGTCTTACTTTTTTGGACTCATTAGTATTTCATGATTTGTTTCGGTACTTTAAGGGTCTTCAGGTTTACTGTATGCTTTTATTAATATTGAGTTTAAACCACAAGGATACATTCATTCAATTGTACGTACTTGCCACGCATATTATGTGAAGGCATTTGATTTACATCTACTTTATAACGAATTGTCAGATGCAACTTGGCCAGAACTGACCCTCGTGCCATAAATATCACAAACCTACTTAATAACTATCCGTCTAATAGAAATTTGGACAGGTTATTATTTTAAGGTAAATTTGGAATACGCTACAGAGTATTTCTTGGAAGAACTTGGCTTGAAAATATTTCACCTTTAAAAGTGGAAATACATTTCTTAGAAACAGCTACCGATGTAAAAATAGTGAAAATGAGGGTTCAAAGTCTGGTGCCCTTTTTTTTTTGCGGTTGTATAGATAATAAACTTTTGCGGTTGTCTAGATTTGATTAAAACACAGCATGGAATAATAAAATGAATATCCTTTGTTTTTTAAAACTTTCTTTATGTTGTTGGTTTTCAATGCCGGATGTTAGTTAATAATTTACGATTATTCAAATGCAGCATTAAACAATAAAATGAATATCCTTTTTGTATTTTTAATTTTTAGGTTGATGTTTTTCAGTGTCAGATGTTAATTAATAATTTACTGTTACTCAAACACAGTATGAAATAATAAAAGGAATATCCGTTTCTTAAATTTTTAGGTTATTTTTTCCCAATATTAATGGATGCAATTAATTATTACTCAAACGCAGCATAAAATAATGAAATGTAAATTTTACAGGTTGTTTTTCCCTTAATACCGGATGTTAATTAATAATCTATGTTTATTCAAACGCAGAATGAAATAGTAAAATGTAAATTTTTTTTAGGTTGTCGTTTCCCAATGCCGGATGTTAATTAATAATTTACGATTACTCAAATGCAGCATGAAATATCCTTTGTTTCTTATATTTTTAGGTGTTTTTTTTTTTCCAATACCAGATGCTATTAAATAACTTATGATTATTCAGTATTAGTTTATTTCTGCTTTTAATAAAAACGATGCAATTAACTAATTTATGATTATTCAGTATTAGTTTATTTTTGCTTTAATAAAAACGATGCAATTAACATTTTTTATTAAAAAGATTGGCCAACTTGAAAATTTCCGTTACAAAAACTATACTTAAGTATTTCCAGGAGCCATTTGACACTAAAACGCCAGTTTTGTAGCAGAGATGGGATTGCTATTTAGCACCCATATTTTGGCATCACAGTTGGGAAAGAATGCTCCAAGAAGAGCATCTAAAGGGTTTCGGCATAATCCTCCTCATCTCTATGAGCACAACGGAAGGATTTTTCCAGTTTAAGATTTTCTCGTGTCAATCTCAGACAGAGACACGACGATTCGACATTGCTTTCTCGAAGTAAGTTACTTCTAGTGAGAGGAAGTCAAAGTGCAATTCCCAACAACGTATCAACGTATAGCTTTTATAGCAATGGATTAAAAGTTTCCATTGCTTGCATATAAATTCATGAGTTATGAGGAGAGATGGATCTTCACAAAATCACTGACATAAATAACTTTTATAGCTTTTCGAAGATAATGCCTAGAGTTTCATAACCAGATGTTTCGTCATCCAACTTGCGACAACATGAGAGGTTCATTGAACGAAGTTCCCAAATATACTTGTCCATCTAAACCACAGCCTAGAAAATGTCTTGAAAGATTCAACATGGTGCACCATGTTGAACTTGTTCATTTTTCAAATGATGGGCAACTTGAGCCAAGATCATTTGCCACAAGAGAGGCAGGAGGCACCAAAAGGAGTCTCTGTTGTGCTCACATTGTGCAACCACTGTCTGGAAAGAACCTCCTGGAGGTTTTCACACCTACTTCTTCGAACCTAACGGAAGGAATTAAGAATTCACTTTCTCCTTCTACTATATAAACAAGGAAGTTTTAGGCATCGCTTATCGTAGGGTCACCTTGGCTCGTGGAAAGAGTGCCCCAAATACCTCAAAGCTCATCACCTAATTAACAGGAACCCCTCCACCCCAAATCTCCCCTCAATGTTCTTCGCTTCGAAGAAAATTAATGGAAATGTCCCCTTTGCTGATATTGTGCAAAAAAAAAACGTCCCACTACAAGCTCTATCACTGGCCCCTGCTGTCGTTTGCCAACATACTACTGTACCCAAAAAGTAAGACCAATAATTTTTTTTTCAAAAACTCTTTATTTATTCTTCCAAATTTATTTCATCGCCTTCAAAAACAATCCCCTCCGGACACAATGCACTTATGCTAGTTTTTTTTCCAATCCTCAATGCATGCTAAAAAGTTATCGGCAGGCATGGCCTTCAAAGCGCTCGGCGATTCACGTTGAATTTCTTCAGTAGACTCAAAACGGTGTCCCCGGAGTGGTCTTTTTGAGTTTAGGAAATAGCCACTAGTCGCACGGTATGAACACGGTGGTCGTGGAACGACATGGGTTTCATTTTTGGTGAAAAAATCACGAAGAATCAATGCAGTGGGAGCTGGCGCATTCAGTGTTTTTCGGTACCTATCCAGATTGGACGTGTTTGAGGCCCAAAATGGAATCGACTGATCCTTTTGAAATTCCAACATCATCAGCAAGGTCTCCAATTGTAAATCGACGGTTTGCAAGCACAAAATCATTAATTGTTTGGACGTGACCTTCGTCGGTTGAGGTTGAGGGTCGACCACAGCGCTCTTCGTCTTCAACGCATTGTCTTCTTTGAACTGTTTATACCACTACTAAACACTTCTTTCCGAATAGGAATGCTAACCGAATGCCCTCTGCAACATTCTATTCGTTTCCGCAAACAAAATTTAATGCAATGTTCAATTCATTCAGACATTTCAAAAAATCGTCAGAATTAGTTTTAGCTTCTCACAAAGCCAAGCGTAACTCAAACACTAATGAATATTTTGACGTGAAATTTCACACAGATGTCAAGGAACAGTGCCAGAAACCTAAAAAATAGAAATAAATTAAAATTAAATTTACCCCGGAAATTTAAATTGAAAATGGTCTTACTTTTTGGGTACAGTAGTATATTGAAAAAATGGGATATATAAATTATGACACTTGAAACTAGTAAAAGAATACAATTTAAAAAATATCTGTTCGAAAATGCATTTCATATTAAATCAACTTCTGAAATATAAAAACAACCCTACGAACAAAATTCAAAATGATTAGAATTCAACTCCTTATTTAAAAAAAAAAAAAATATCTTACAATGTATCATGTTCCAGACATCAAACAGCATTATATAGTAGTTTAAAATTTTTTTTTTTGCCTAACATTCAAAAAGTATTTCATCTATAAAAAAAAAACAAACACTTCAATACAAAATAATTTTTTCCCTTTCACCAAACGATATTCGATTACCATCCTCAACCGTAACTTAAAAATTCATCAATGATACCGCACGTCGAATCGAATTCACCATCGTCACAACCCATTCCAAGAAAACAAAAACCGAATGTATCACATTGATTCAATTCGAATCCATCAGGTTTCCACCAGACCACCCGTGTTTTCATACAGATTGCACGCTTCCGTAAATGCAGTGCCGGACCCCTATCATTACAAACTTCATTCTGCACAGCCCATTAAACTTCATTTATGCTGTGCGACTTTTTTACCCCTTCCATTTTTGCCGTGGATAATAGATGGATTTCAGACTTCCGTCTTTTATCGCTCATATAATGACGCTTGCGAAGCCACTGTTGCCAGATTCATCTTTGTGCCATTAGCGTCGATATCGTTTGGTGTATGGATTTTGAAATCTCTTGGATCGAAAAGATTGTATCATACATATATATATGAGAGAGACGTATTATATCTTAAAGTGCATTATTGCATTAGGTAGCGAGTTTTATTCTGGGTGATTTAAATATATAAAGAGGGTTAGATTTTTTTAAAAAAAAATCAATTTTTTGCAAATTTATGTAATGCAAGTGAAAATAACATTAAAAACTAGAAGTTTCTGTGGTGCCCTATATGTTTGTAGTGGTTCGGAATCCAATTTAAACCTTATGTCCCGGTCTAATATGACTGTTGGGAGCAGGGTTGACAACTCTACCCCGTAAAAGAAAACATCCCCTGTCTCGAAATCTGTCAGTAGGCAGACGGCCTTGACCTGCCATAAGGCTGTGGCGCCAATGAAGAAGAAGAATCTCATAAGTATCGCATGGCATGTGTATCGTTATTAGGCAATTTTTACACTCATGTCGAAAAATTAAGGATAATGAAGTTCAGGCAAAGAAAGAGACAGAAGCAAAACAAACTTGACTTATTTGTAAAGTCTATTTATTAAACAAAAGGTAAAGAGCAAAAAAGATGCTATATGTTTGACATAATTAATAAAAATTGCGATTTTTACTCCCTGGAGCACATTTAAAAAAAGAACCTATTTACAAAAAACAGTATAACATGGTTAGTATGATGGTTAATATGGAGTATGTCTCCCGGACGATGCAATACAGGCCTTACAACGCCTAGGCATGCTGAGTATCAAAGTATCAATCAGATCTTGGGGAATATTACACCACTCATCAAGCAATGCCCTCCGAAGTTCCGGTTGACAGGTGGGAGGGGGTTGACGGACTTCATTTCGTCGGCCAAGCATATCCCACACATGCTCTATTGGATTCAAGTCCGGTGAGTATGCTGGCCAATCCATACGGGTGATATCCTCCAATTGAAAGCATTCGTCTACAATGTTTGCACGATGAGGACGGGCGTTGTCATCCATAAACAGAAATTCAGCACCCATGGCGCCCCGAAACAAACGTACATGTTGTTCCAGAATGACATCCCGATAGATGTGGCCTGTCATCGTTACACTCTGAACATGCAGGTCAGTTCTGGAACCAATAATAATTCCTCCCCAAACGAGCCATCCTGCACCACCGTAACGGTGTCGTTCAATGGTGTTCTCTTGGTGGTAACGGGTACCTGGCACTCTCCATATGAAAGTCCGGCGAGAATCAGACTGCAAACTAAACCTGAACTCTTCGGAAAACATCACACAAGACCACTGTTGCGGTGTCTACAATGCATGCTCTCTACTCCAGGTTAATCGCAGGCGTCAGTGAGTTGCGGTAAGTGGAACACAACTGACAGGCCTACGAGCATATAGACCAATGTGCCCTAAGCGTCTGCCTTGAAACTGTCGTACCGGTAGCTGAAGAGAGCTGACGAGACAGGTCTGATGCTGTACTCCGTCTGTTTCTTTTGGCAGTAACTGCTAAATACCGGTCCTCATTCGGCGTTGTAACTCGGGGGCGACCTGTGCTGTAACATCTACTCACATTACCATCATCTTGTAATCGTTGCCAAAGCCTGGAGATGACACTCTGGGCGATTCCAAGTTCCTCGGATACTTCCAGCTGGGTGCGTCCACATTCCAGTCGTCCGATAATTCTACCACGTAAAAAATCATCCAAATGCTTCCTTTGTGCCATAACTATGCGGTTATATTGCACTGAAAGGCTTTTAAGGCGCTTGTGAACAATTTTACTACTTTGCCACCATTTCTTATATACCCCTCTCTTACACTCTCGTCATTGTGACGTACTATCCGCGCCATCTGGTGGTTTCCTGTAATTTGCATATTCTTCTTCAAGATGTGTGTGATAATTCTACAGGTGAAATTTTTATTTTAGAGTTCAATTTCTGTGTGATTCTTAATTATCCTTAATTTATGGACATGAGTGTATATTAGGAAATACCAATCACATAGTTTTAGGAATGAATGAAATTTTTAGTTTTTATGTATGCAAAACAAAATAAATAAATTAATAAAAGCAAGTTTTTAAAAGAAAGCAAATTTATATATATATAGCATGTTTCACAGGACAAAAACTACAGAAATTATAATAACGTCAGAACAACATCAAATAGGGAATAAACGAAGTTCTTGTCAGAAATAGCAGTTTGTGAAAAAAAAAGACCAATAAAATAACATGAGGTTATGCATAAATATTCATGTATCTTCGTGTCAATCAATAAAAAAAATAAGAGGTATCCCTTAAAAATTTATGTCCATACATATATTATGCCTTTGTTACATTTTCTTTAAATTTGTATAATACGCTATATTGCGTTCGATTAATGTTGTTATTATTATTAATCTGTAATTAATTTTTGTAGTAATTATTCGTAATTTATTGTCTGTAACTGTACCACAGGTATCGAGTTCAAATCCCGGCTTTGCCCATGGGTGTTTGTAGTGGGTCGGAATCCACTTTAAGCTGAGGTACCGGCCCTAATAGGATCGTAGAGCGCTGCGGGGGCATTGCTACTCCGCGTCCGTGGCTTACCATCAAGTTACACGCGCCCCCTGGGTAATGCAAAGTGAGTAACATCGGTGCAGCCGTTATGGCGAAAGATCACGGTCTATTTGCCAGCTGCATTAGAAGAAAAAAATTGTCTGTAACTTCATTTCTGCTAAACCTGTGAAACCACTTGCTTTTAATGTAAATTATCCCTATAACATTCGGTTGTAATGTTAATTGTTTATTCTCTTTCGTGAATCTGGCATCACACTCTCTGGTACACTTGCATAATCCAGAAGTTTTGTAATTTTTAATGAGGGAGAAAGGCAAAATATTGAAATATATTTATTGTAATTATTGACAGTATGAAATATTTAAATATGTTTAAATTCTGTACAAATGAATTTAAAATTCAAATAAGTTTTAACATTCTGTATGGTGATCTAACATGCCGTATACGCTCCAATCTAAAACAGTGCATAAGATGGTGTTTGGTGTGCTCGAAAATTTTTTTAGATTCTCTGTAGAAGAATTTTTAACATTTTTTTTTATTTATTTAACAAATGTCATATACAGATTAGCGTTTATGGCGTCAGTACGAACTGTCCAATATTTTTCCACAGTACTGTTAAAACCATTTACTGCAGTCAAAATGTTTGGCAGTCATAGGTCGACGAGAGTCATAAAGAGTGCAAACCGGGCAGACGGCAATGACTATACGGAAGAGATGATATTCATGATTTGCTACTAGTCTAAAGAGAGCATGAGCTTTTCTTAGGACATCAGAATGCAAATGGTGTCCAAGTAAGGATGGCCCAGTTCTTGTCCTTATGTTCCTCCGCTGTTTCCGATTTAAAGTTACTTTTGAAAGTCATATTCGCCAAAAGCCTTGAAGAATGAAATGATAATGCCCTCGAGGGTCTCTGGTGCTACAAGGCCTTAGCAAATATATCCACATGCTCGTTTCTCACGATTCCAAAGTGGGACGATATCCCCTGGGAGGATACTTTATGAGCAAGATCCTTCAAAAGCAGTCTACATTCCAGAATTTGCTACCACTCGCTGTGGGAATTCTGCGCAATTGCCTGAAGACTTGATTTTGAATCAGAAAGATCAATAACTCTATTAAAAACAGACTTAGTGAATGTTGTTGAATCTCATTAGCGATGCCCTCAATTTCGCCATCGATGGCAGTAGGTGAAAGAGTCCATGGCAAACAAAAATTAAAAAGCTAACCATGGTATCTATTCAAGATGGCGCCATTCGTGAAAACATGCAAACATTCGCGTTCTGGTAATTGGCTTTTAATAGTTTCTAATGTTATAGATTTCAATTGTTTGAGGATCATATCCCACTTTATCCCTTTCCTAATGAGTTTATGATTTATATCAAGATATATAGATTTATATCAAGAATCCAAAGGGTATATAGGTAAAGACAAAAATAGATATTTCATGATAAAGTCCTAAATATTTAGCGACCTTCAGAGCTGGCTGTATAATATCATCCTAGGTCAGGGGGTCGGCAACCTGCGGCTCGCGAGCCACATGCGGCTCTTTGGATGTGAAGTTGCGGCTCTTTAATTCCAAACGCAAATATTATTTATTTTATCAAAAAAAAAAAAAAAAAAAAATTAAAAATCGTTTAAACATGCATGTACGTAACGCAACAAAAGTGGACAGCTTTAAAAAAAATGCCGCGAGTTGAGGCACTTATATTTGATGTATGGAATAGTCTTCCAGATTGCTGCAGTGAGGTGAAGAAGTTGGCATTTGAAGTGCTGACTATCTTTGGATCGACATATTCGTGCGAGCAAGCGTTCTCTTGCATGAATATAATTAAAAGTAAAGTAAGAAGTCAACTAGCGAATGAAAATTTAGAGTCGTGTTTGAAACTTGAACCAACAAGTTATGCTCCAAATTTATCCAAACTTTTTTAAAACCAAGGCAAAGCCATCGCTCCCTTTGAATTTGTTTGCTTAATTGTTTGTTATTGAAGTACAAGTTAGTGTTGTAAGTAAATGTTTAATTGTTTTATTTAAATAATAAGTAATTATCTAATAATGTCATATATATATTATCTAATTTGTTGTGAAAACACTACTTATATATGAATAAATAGATATTTTTCTTATGAATAACTAGATTAGTTTTTTTTTATCAAAAAACTTTATTTATGCGAGTACTATTTATTGTTGGCAAGAAAAAAAAATTTTGTGGCTCTTTAAAAACTTTTAAATTTTGTAAATTGTATTTTTGGCTCTTCCGAACTCAAAAGGTTGCCGACCCCTGTCCTAGGTTATCAGATTCCTAGCTCTATCCTTATCATAATTTCTCCCCAAAAAAAGGTTATTTTGTAATCTAATAATTTTTTTGATATAGAATTGACCTCATCTGTATAGATTTGAGGCCAGGTTCAGTTTTTGTCAAAATCTGCATAGTAAGAATAGGAGTAATTTTCATTGCATCAGTTAATAATACGGAGGGCTTGGTTTTGACACATCTTAAAGCATTGTATGGCGTGTTTGGATACAGTGATTGCAGTGCAGTGCAGATTTTGACTAGAGTTAAGACTTCATTACAATATCCAATAGTTGGTTTTATAAACATTTAGAGGGGGAGCGATTTGGGTCCACCTCCTCGTGGTGCCCCCTGGAAACGTCACTTAAGACGGCTAAGAGACCCATACATCTCCGCGGGTGTTCTCGAACACGTTCTGTAGCGTGGACGTTGATGCCCTGAGTACAACAAGCCCAGTTGAGGGCAGTCAAAGGCGGTGGGGGTGTTGTACTTATTACATATCACCCTATCCGTGGAGCCGGATAAGGCGGAATCCTGGTAGTCCTGAGTTGGTTCTGTCTGCGCTTCTGGCCATGCAGTGTTTCCGTAAGCCTTCGGGCAGGTCGGGTTTATCATTTTGACTTATAAACATTTAGATTTGGTAGTATTACTCGCGCCCGTAGCATATCTTCAAGTACACTGCTCCCTGGGTAGTGCGAAATGAGTAACAAAGGTGTAGCCCTTACTTATGGCATGAAGATTAAGTGTCTCTGTATTACAGCTGCATTAAAACAAAAACTCTTATTGAGGGAACAAAATTCATGTTTATTTTTCAAGCTAAGTACTAAAATTCTTCGATGCGCAACATAGATACAATCAACGTGAAACAACATCAATTTTATCTTCCATTCCCATCGATTTTTCCATTGTATGTAAATGATAATAAACAAATAAGAAATAATAATACGCCAGATGCTTAATAAACAGATAAGAAATTGCATTCGTATCCAATTCTATTCTTCTAAGTCCTCTACCTTCTGTAGTTACACTTCATTAATCAAAGCAATTAAAAATATTGACAAAATTTTTATTACATCCATTGATATAGCCTCTAATATCTATGTCTTCATCTGTAATCCATATTACTTCAAATTTCTATACGAATCATCAATTGAATTATGAACGAATCTCTTGGTTCGGAGCTGCCACACTCTTACTATTCTTACTAACTCTGTATTGTCAGCTGCATTAGAACAACACATAAACATTTACACTGAAGTGACAAAAGTCATGGGATACCTCTTAATATCGTGTCAGCCCTCCTTTCGCCCGGCTAAGTGCAGCAACTCGACGTGGCATGGACTCAACAAGTCGTTGGAAGTCTTCTGCAGGAATATTGAACCATGCTGTCTCGATAGACGTCCATAATTGTGAAAGCGTTGATGGTGCAGGATTTTGGGCACGAACAGACCTCTCGATGATGTCCCATAAATGCTCGATGGGATTCATGTCGGGCGATCTAGGTGGCCAGATCATTCGTTGGAATTGTCCAGAATGTTCTTCAAACCAATCGCGAACAGTTGTGTCCCGGTGACATGGCGCATTGTCATCCATAAAAATCCCATCGTTGTTTGGGTACATGAAGTCCATGAATGGCTGCAAGTGATCTCCAAGTAGCTGAACATAAGCATTTCCAGTCAATGTTCGGTCCAGTCGCACCAGAGGACCAAGTCCATGCCATGAAAAAACAGCCCACACCATTACGGAGCCAGCTTCAACAGTGCCTTGCTGACAGTTTGGGTCCATTCGTGGGGTCTGCGCCACATTCGAACCCACCATCAGCTCTTACCAACTGAAATGGTGACTCATCGGACCAGGCCACGGTTTTCCATTCATCTAGGGACCAACCGATATGCTCACGTGCCCACGAGAGTCGCTGCAAGCGATGTCGTTCTGTCAGTAAAGGCACTCGAGTCGGTCTTCTGCTGGAATAGCATATCAAGAAAGCCAAATTCCTCCGCACAGTTCTAACAGACAAGTCCCTTGTACGTCCCACATTGATTTCTACGGTTATTTGACGCAGTGTTGCTAGTCTGTTAGAATTTAGTCTGTTAGAATTTTACGAGATTAGACCACTGCGCTGTCCATGTGGGATGCTATGCCTGAAATTTCATACTCTCGGCACACCTTGACACAGTGGATCTGGGAATGTTGAATTCCTAACGATTTCGAAATGGCATGACCCATGCGTCTAGCTCCAACTAACATTCCGCGTTCAAAGTCTGTTAATTCCGTCGTGCGGTCATCATCACGTCAAAACCTCTTCACATGAATAACTTGAACAGAAATGAAAGCTCTGCGAAAGCACTGCGCATTTATACCTGTTCTACGCGATGCTACTGCCATCTGAAAATTTGCATATTGCTGTCCCATGACTTTTGTCACTTCAGTGTATATTTAATGCTTAGTCTCTCTATTACACACCCATCTATAACTAGCCAGGCACTTCAGAATTAGTCTCTTCACAAGCCCTTGTAGGTCCAGGTCGAATTAGTCTAAAGTGTGCAAAAAAATGACTGTAGAGGACCAAATCAAACTCAAACTCTTCACAAGCCCTTGCCTTGAAATGCATAATAAGTTCAATCTCTTCTTTTCTTTCTCTCAAAGTTCCTATAAAAATTTATGAAATGAAATTGATATCTAAAAATGAATTTAATTTCCAATAACAACAAACATAATTTTAGTGTAAAAAAGAAGAAACAAAAAGTTAAATCATATGATGAAAGGTTCGAATTTAGGCTTATGAAAGAAAATTTCTTTTCTTCTAATGCAGCTGGCAAATAGACCGTGATCTTCGCCATAAGGGCTGCACCTATGTTACTCACTTTGCATTACCCAGGGGCGCGTGTAACTTGAAGATAAGCCACGGACGCGAGTAACAATGCCCCCGCAGCACTCTACGATCCTATTAGGACCCGGACCTACGGTTTAAAAGTGGATTCCGAACCACTACAAACACATGACAAACACCCGTGACAAACCCGGGATTTGAACCCGATACCTGTGGTACCGAACGCCAGACCGCTAGCCATTCGGCCATCAGGCCATCGTGCCAGGCTTATGAAAGAAGAAAGCAAGGGAATTTTGTTATGAAATTAGGTAATATGCAATGCGCGATTGAAAATGAAATTTGTCAATATAAGTTGTGTATACAAAATCAAATGTTTATCATAAATTGCCTTTTTTTATTTAAATGGCAATTGTGATTTTTTATTTAAATCCAGACAGCGTCTGCCGATGATATTTAATGTCATTGTAGTTGATTGTTCTATTATATTAACTACCGAAGATTTTGATTCCCTCAACATTTCAAATAATTCAAAATCAAAAATCGTATAAACAAATGAAGATTCATTTAAAATGAAGAAAAAAAATATTCGTTTATGTTGTAAGCTATGATTCAGGATATATATATATATATATATATATTTTAGAAATGAAACAAATTTGTCTAAAATGACACAACTTTGGAAATAATATCCAAGGTGATTTTGTTTTCAGCATTTTAGCATAAGAGGGACCAAAAGCTCTCTTATAACAATTTAAAAAACGTCAGTTTTAATATCCTGTAAGTTATTTGTTTTTATAATTGAGATAATTTACAAAAAGAATGACTCTCCAACAGATTTTAATTTTGAGTTAGAAAAAAAATTAATAAAAATACAAAGCCATTGATCGAAAACATAATTGGAAATCAGATATTTTATTTTAATTTCCTAAATTTGATAAAATTCAAAATAACTTTTACTATTTTGAAATATTAACATAAAAAACAAGATATAATAATATTGCAAAATAAAAGAATATTTTCAATTTCAGATAGAATTGTCAATAATGTCCTAGAGTCTTCCTTCAAGGTTAAACATGGACTGTTGCCAATAGTCGATTTGTTATTTTTTGGAGGACCCGATTCGAAAAATTACGCAGAAAAAATTTGGTTAGAAATAGTATCATTCATTTAGTGCATTTACATTATGTTGGACATTATCAATACGAGAAATACATTTATCCAATTAGAAAATAAAAAAATAAATAGTGGCAGATAAATGTGGGGCCGGTTTCTGTTAAATATTATAACTTACTCTAATTTGGTAAGTTTTTATGTGAAAAAATAATAAAAAAAATATTAGAAATCAGATATCAGTTTCTCAATATATATTAATATAACCAAATAAATTAATTCATTTATTTATTAATTCAATCTTTAATCGTAGCCGTTGTAGTAAAATCAGCTGTAATTTGAAACAGGCTCAATTCTCCATTTGAGTTGTATATAGGCACTGCTTTGGAAATATATATATATAGTCAGTGAAAATATACAATGAGTCTCACATAGACAATCTGACTGCCTATTTGGAACATAATGATTCGGGAATTTCATCAATACCGGATTCAAATTATACGTTCATGTCAATAATAAATGTAATATCGACACCTATCAATATTTAAAGTAAGTTCTGGATATATATTTACTTTTTTTCACTAAAAATACTACTTGTAGGCATTTTATAAATATGGACCAAAATCTATATACCCGCGTATTTGGATGTTATATGGAGGTTAAATCTAAAAATTTGCAAGAGCAACATGATTGTCTATATAAAAATGTTTACATATTCCATACAATCATGAATCTCCTCTGTAAAGTAAATGGACTCAACATGGATTAGATTCAATATATTGAACCTTCCACACACTCTATATGCCCACATTATCACAAGGCGATGGAATTGCCTAACTTCATATTATAGTGTTAAAAGGACTTTTATATATTTAAAAATAAAAATTCTTAAACTGTAATCCTGCTTTAATTTATGATTTCTTCTCCTTTGCTTTTTGAGAATTAGCATTTCTTCTCTTTAATTATAAAGTCTTTCATATCTGCTTAAAATGGCATTCAGACAAAGAATTATAAAAAAATAATTTTTTTCCCATTCAACTAAATCAAATGCATTAATTCAGCCATATATTTTTGGAAACCAGAAGAAACGATGGCGATTATGAAAGTGTGTGTCTCACAACAAAGCAGGAGTTATACAGATGTTCTCCCATACGGCATTGCACTTGAAAATTCTGATATACTTAAGTGGAACACGAGGTCCTCGAACCAATATATTGCATATATTATACAAGGTATTGTATATAGTTTACACGAGTCAAATAAATTGTGAAGTGAATTAGTCTAATGAATTAGGTTTTTTAATTTGAGACATGGTAATGGGTTTCAGCTAAAGTATCGGAATCTTTTTTTCAGAATTTATCTGGATATTGACTTTTAATTTCGCTAATAGTAAAACTTAAAAATAATTCTAATTCAAAATGAAATCAAAACTGAAGTCGGCTCATTAGCGTTTTTTATTTTTGGCATATTAATAAAAGCTCAAAGTTTCAAAGATTTATGAATAAAACTTCTTAAATTTATAAGCATAAAGAAAACTGAGAGAACGATTTATGATCATGATTTGCATAAGAAAAATAATTTAATTTGATTTGAAACCAAAATGTATTGCAATTCTAACAAATATTGAAAGACACTTTATAATTCTTCATATATTAATTTTAATTATCTATAATTTTAATAAATAATCCATCGACGAGTTGATAATGTACAAGTCATTGATGTATTAAGAGGATTTTTATTGTTATAACTTTTTTTCATCACTCTTTGTAACTGAGAATAACTTATTTGTTTATGCAATTTTCAGACATTCCCTCTTATTAATTGCGTGATTGAATCGATTTGGAAGCAGAATTGAAACACATTTGACTAATAGCTTATACAAGATAATAAGCAATAATTTTATTCCCCATCATTTTCACGAACAAGTAAAGAAAAAAAAAAAAATGGTATATTTAGGTTTCATCCTTAATAAGCTCTTATGCTTGAGGAAACAGATTCATGGTAAGATTCTGCAGGAAATAGATTCATGAGAGGAAGAACACAAATTGATACTTTATATATTTTTGTTTCTAATATTTTGATTTTTACTGTGCTGATGATTTCTTTCTTTGTAGAAGAAAAATCTATTGGAAAATATTGTAACCAACATTATGTGATTATAAGATTTTTTTTTCCAAAATATCTAAAACTTTTATTCCAATCTTTTACATTCCTTCGACTTTACATTTGAAGAAAAAGTCTTGTTCTCGAGCGGCATTTGTGAAAAATAAAACTGCCTTTAGCCTCTCTTAGAAATACTAAATCAAAAGGCAGTTGTTAAGCAAACAAAAAGTTGATGGTGTAATATGAAAGAAAACGACCATAAATGAATAAGAAAACATGTGATAGCACAAAGACTTCTTTTAATTCAATTCGAAAATTTTTTTAAATCACTGAACAAGTCTAGAAATTTTAATCACTGAAAGGAAATAACTTAGAATAAAAAGAAACTTAGATAAGTATTCAACTAAATAATAAGCATTCACAAATAATAATAATAATAATTCACAAAAATAGATAATGATAGATAAAAGAAGTCTTTTGTGCTATCAATAGCTTAAATATTATTTTGTGTTTTGCAAAATATTTACATTTCCTTTGACCTTTACTTATAAAACAACGCAAATTTGATTGGTATATTGTAAATTATTTTCAAGTAGATATTGTCTACTTGTAATTTTAATGAAAACTAGAAGACTTTTTTTGTATATGCGTTTATAGAAAATGGGCCGGCTTCGCAGAATAAGGGAGAAATTACGAATGATATATTCAACGTTTCAAATCTAATCTTTATTTATATAAATAAAGATTAGATTTGATAATTCTTTAAAATTTTGATAATTCTTTTAAAATTATATTTGATAATTCTTTTAAAATTATTGAACACATATATTTTTGTCTGTATACATTCGACAGGTGATTCATAATTAAAATTAATAAATTTTACAATTTGTTTTGTACAGATACTATCAGATAAAAGATGGTACTTTTTACAGTGACATTATTCTAATGAAACATTGCTCTAGAATGTAGCGTAATCCTTAAATGGAATTTCATGTCATATCTGTTACTTCCTTTCAGATATTTCTTGTTTGCTTTTTTAAACTGCAATAATTTCTTACATAATACATTGAATGTTGTTTAAGGAGTTTGGAATGAGTTAAAATTTGTTCAATCGATTTTTATTTTTGTGAATTTTTAAATATAAACATTCAATTAAATTAAGTTTACCACAATTTTTTAAATTTATGTCTGATCCTATTAAAAGAAAAATTGGTTTTGAATTATGGCTTATTCAGGCTTTATGGGCAACTTTAAACCTACAGAAACTTTTCACAACTAAATTTTATTTATATTAGCAAGTTAATAATTGAAAATTCATTTTTTACAGACAATTAGCCATGATGCGAATGTCAAAGCAAACCTCATGGGCCGAACTACAACCATTCGATTGCTTGCCGCTAACGCTACTCACCAAATAGCCTTTGGAGAGACCAACTACGTCAACAGTTTGATTTTGGGCACTGAAAAGCCAGTTTACATGGAAGAAAAGGACTGGAGCCCCAAATTATTGTCTCTAGTACAAAGTGACACATCCACAGGAACATTGGCGACTATCACTTGGCCCAGCATACCAGATGAGTTTGGTCCCAGTGAATATGAAGTCTCGTGGAATGCTGTGGGCGATCCTATAGAAGTAACAGGACACTTGCAGACATCGAAAAATATTGCAGTATTGACACTTTGGCCTGATTCTTTGTATCTAGTCACGGTAAGAATTATTCTGCATTTTATGCTGTTAATATATGTATGTAATAAAATATGAAACATTCGTGTTATTAATATATGTAAGCATATAATAATTTCAAATCTAAGAGATTATTAAAAAAATAGATCAATGCCTGGCATTTGACTTGAGATCTTTTTCTACTAATAAGATAGATATATAGCATTTCTGGTGCCACTATAATTTTAAACGAATACTCTGCCAGAAATGGGTGATCGCATCCTCCATCCCTTTTCTTGAACTTAATAGAAGGCTTTCAGGATCACAGATTCATTAATCACATTACTCAACCCGACGATGGCACGTAAGTTTGGTTTCATCATCAGATTTTTAATTGATATTTCTCTGTTTGGAGCTCAAATTGGTAATCATCACTATACTCTAGGTACTTAAATAAAATAATATAGTTAGTAAAATATCATAAGAGTGCATATATATGTGTCAATAATACATGTACTTACAATATCATGCACACATTATATTTTCACAAAGTTCATATTCACATGACTTTCATTGATTATATCCACTACTAAAGTTATTCTATGTGTTATTAGTGTTGGTTTTGATTAGTTTCAAAGGAAACACACTTTGCAAAAATGTTCTCATATAGAGAAAATAAAGAATATAAAAATATATTTTCTAAATGACAAAATATTTGCTCAGAGTGAATAAAAACTAGATCCAAAACTAACATAAATCTGCATCATTCTATTGTACAAGAAAAGTTAATTGACTCAGTAGCAAATCTATAGTTATTTTCAAAAGCCAATTATTTTTTGGCTGTTTTTACACACCAGATATCTAAATAACCCAAAAAAAAAAAAGCTATATTGTAGTCAAATCTTAGCCTTTGAATATTGATTTCTTCGAGAAATTCCTAAACTTATGTTCAGATATACGAAATGCTGAGAATGTTTTGCAAAAATAAATAAATATCTATTCCAATTAAATTTCTTGAATAAATAAAAATAAAATTGAAATCTGGTTTCACATGTATCTCAAATAAAACTGACTAACTCTTTTTTCCTTATAGGTTGATAGATACACTTCTTCTGGCGTCATATACGGGGATACAACTCAGACGCTAATAATCAACACAAAACAATCTGAAAATCCATTGTTGATGCAATCTACATCATTGCCATGCCAAAACGGTAATTAATTTGTTACGTATATATATTACATACATATTTTTGTAAAATGTTTTCATATATCTACAGCTACATTATTATTAGAATTTGAACAAATGTGAATTAAGCAAGCATTTTTTAAATTTTTTTCCTACTGGTTATTTGAATATGGGGCTTGATGGCCGAGGAATTAGAGCTCTGGCGCTCGGTGCAACAGATTTCCAGTTCGATCCCCAGCAATGCCATGGATGTTTGTAGTGCCTCAGAACCCACTTCAGTCTAATATGACTGCTGGCCATAACAACCCTATCCTGTAAGCCCTATTGGCTGACAACCCTATCCTGTAAAAGAGACCCTCTCCCGTCTCAAAACCTGCCAGTAGGCAGTCTTGGCCACGCCATTGACTGTAGTGCAAAAGGGAGTTAGTTAGGTTATTTGAATATAGCTGAAAAGTATAAATATTTGAAAAAACGATTTTAAAATGTTTTTCACTTTTTTTTATGTAATGCTGAATTTAATTATTTTTATATGTAAAGTCACAATGATTTAAGTTTATTTTGCAAACTATTTTATTTATTAGAATTTATTTGAAAATGGATAATATTAAGTTATTACATCAAATAATGGCTTCATATCAATTTCTTGTGATACTTTATTTTTTTAATTTATAGAAATTTTTTTCCTTTTTCAATTAAATTTGCTATGAACAAAAGTCTTTGAATGGTTTTCAGCGTTACATATTTTTATGATTGATTTTTAAAGTTGCTTCCATTTTGTAGTTAAAAATATTATATGTGTCATGATCATAATAATATGCACATATATCATATAATATATGTGCATTTAGTGCTTCAGTTTTTGTGCTATGAGTTGCCAGCTTCAGACCCAAAGACCAAATTTGCCTTGAAACAAAAGTTAAAAATGCCAAACTAGCTCCCATGGCAAATGAATATTATAGTCTAATTTAAGTACTAGAGAGATTAAATTTCTCTTAATTCTTTTCATAATGACTAAAATTTATTTCTACAGTAGTAAAAGCTATATAAGAAGGTGCTACTTTGCAAATAGATAGCACATAATTTTGATACATTTGTATAATAAATAATTTTAAGGAGTTTTATTAAAAATATTTTGTTACTTTTCAGATGGAGACAGAAAATTTAACATGTACTTGGCAATATTTGCCAGCTCTGCTGTATCAACATCGTTATTCTTCCTCATTATACTGATACGGAATGGTCAACTCTCTCGGAGAAGTACGAAAACTCACGATTATATGGTAAGTTTATGGTTTTCATCTAATTTACTTGTGACACTTAAGAAATGAAACTGAAAATTTTTTATTTTGATTATTTGAAGAAAAAAATTTAATTTAATTTTAAATTTGTCATAAAAACAAACACTTATTGGTTTTACTTTATTCTTTCAGAAAAATTAACTCTCTTCGTCTCATCATATGGCAATCAAGTGAACTTTTTTCATTCAAAGCGAAAAAAAGTATAAAGACATCCAATACAAATTTACAACCGATACAAACTGTGTAAGAAATAGTCAGTTTAGTTTTATATTTTGTATATAATTGCATTGGTTTCTACATTTCGCCACTTCATCTCATACAGCTTCACTTCAATAGATATGAAACAGATAGCTAAAACTAAATGTGATATTGACCAAGCTGTTGCCATGCTTACGATTTCATCCTTTCTTCCTGATAGCACAGTTGCTGGTCTGTTATTTTGTTTCATAAAACAACAATCATATGGGTGAAAATTTAGCATAATTTATTTAATGGAAAAAAATCATTCAGAACTGTTACAGCATCATCTACAATTGAACTGGTCACACCTGTCCTGTCACTGATTTATGTGGATGTCAAACATTGGAAGAAATTAAGCCAACCTTTAATTTAAGTCAACATGCATTTTTCTTCTTTTGCAGAAAGTTAATTTCTTACCCTGTATTTGGAACTACTATCAAGATAAAATTATTTTGCAATTCACTTTAGATTGCATTTTCAAAATAATTAACAAAAGCAAAAATGTTAAGCTCATAAGAAGTTATAGTGTTGTCAAATGTTGTTATAGTAAATATGGAGCTCTTGTAAAAACACTTATTGCTAAATGTGTCTGTATATATAATTTATTTTTGTACATTGTAAATATTTTTTAAATAAATAAATATAAATCAGAATGATTCTTAAAGTTCTTTCCCATCCAAAACTTCAGAAAAACTTTTATAAATAAAGCATCGTAATTATTTTTAAATAAAAATAGTAGTAAATAATAAATACAGTTAAAACAGTTTGTGTCTCTCTCTCTCTCTATATATATATATGCTTTTTGTCAAATGAAGCTTAAATTAAAATAAGTAATGAAGTAGAAAAGGGAAGTATCAGAAATGGATAAATAATATATTGAATTAAGGCATCTAGCTCTTAATTATATTTAAATAACTTGCTTTCTTGGTGAATTACTCTAAGAATGAGACCTTAATGCCAAATAAATTAGTATTTTTTTAACAATTCAAATAAAAATCAATTTAAAAATGCCATGAGCATGAACCATGCACTAAAAAGAAAAAATAAGTTATTATAGTAACAACTAACAAATTCATCCAAACTTTAGCAAAAATTCAATTTTTTTGTAAAAATTTTTTTCTTAAAATAATTGTCATGAGATTAACCTTTTATATCCTTCTCCAGTAAAATTTTAAATTCAAATTTAACCATTCATAAAATATATGTTAATTCAGTGTAAAATTGAAACGCTTGAATTCAAAGTACAAATTAAAACAAATAACATTTTCAACTTGATGAAAATCATTTTAATTTGGGAAAAGAATATTCAGTAAAAAAAAAAAAAAGAAAGAAAGAAAAAGGTGAGCAAGATATATTAAACAGTTTGAAACAGAGCTTAAAATGATTCAAAACAGAGATTTATTTAATCTTCTATAATATTCCACAATTATTTAAAAACAGGGCATTTTCTTAGAAAATTCTAAAATTTTCCTCTCTTACCCTCATGGACTGGAAAAAAAAAAAAAAAAAAAACAATGTTTTACAACAAAGGAAACATGATTACGTTGAAGATTTTCCACAATCAAAATACACTAGAATAGATAAAAAATCGAAACCAAATTTAAGAAACAAATCTGAAGGAAATTAATAACTTTATTTGAAAAATCAAGAATCGCTAAACTCGAGATCGCAATAGTCGGGATATTAATAAGGTAGTTATGCATGTAACTGGTTTGGTTTTGTCGCTCTACGGTTATCTTGCACACTTTGGGCTAAACAGACCGGGACCTACAGATGCATGTAACTGAGTAAGTATTAATATTAAAAAGAAAGTTTTTGTTTTATATTACAAGTTGTGACAATACAATTCCAGGATCATCAATATTCCATACAGTTTTTTTTTTTTAATAAAATTATCTGCATGATTTTTGTAAATCTATGTAATGAGTTTGATGTAATTTTCTTTCAAAGAGTTGCTCCGATTTCAGAATTTTAAAACCCACAAATTTGAACAATAATTGATTTCTATGTCTTTTTATCGTAAACTTGGGGAGGGAAAAAAAAAAAAAAACAACACCACCATCTTCTTCCTGTTTCATTTTTACAGTAAAAATGAAATAGGAAGAATTTTATTATATAAAATTTTATCATATTTTAAGGAACAAGTAACGTGAACACTAGATTTCTTTCCTTCATAATAAATTTCTTGCTTCTAAATGCAATGATTAGGCCTCAGGATATGTAGAAAAAAAAATGTCTCTTATTGCAACAAATCACATGGATTAAAGTCATTCTGTCAGAACTGCTTTACAAGGAAGTCAGAATAGACTTTCCAAGATTTTGTCACTGATAGTAATTCATGGTGAAAACTAGTGAGTTTAAGGAAGAAATTCTTCAGGTTACATTTATTCCTTTTAACAGGCATGATTTGTCGCTCTGCGGTTATTTTTGCACATTTTAGGCTAATTAGACAAGGACCTACAGTTTAACGTGGATTCCGAACCACTAACAAACATCCATGCCACCGGCAGGATTCGAACCAGAAGGGGTACCAAAGGGCCAAAGAGCCAGCCAATTGGCCATCTATCCCCCTTTTAATGCGTTTGCAATATCTTTTGGTGCTCTCTTTTCTTTCTAAGTCACACTTTCAACTTTTGCTTTTTCATTTTGAGAATAATTTCAAACAACCTAAAAGACTTCGTATACACATTAAAAAAATCATTCTTGTATTCTAAATGACAGGTATTAAATGTGAAATCTTATGCCGGGATAAATGTTTTTTTTCCCAAGTTATTGTATTATAGGTGATATATCAAATGTTAGTAAATTTATTTAATAAAGTGAAAATGAATAAAAAAATCCAACTTCTAATTTATGTAATTCATGCAAAATATTGAAAGTTAAGAAATCAAGTTTAAAAAGTTTCCTAATAAGAATTTTGGCTACAAATAATGATGATCATTTACATACCATGAATAAGAAATTTCAAACATTTGCCAATGATATTAAAATACACAATTTATTTCTAGAACTTTATATCTGCCATTAAAATAAAATTAATCATAAAATTCGGTATTTTACTAATACCATCAGAGTTTCACAACCTTACTTTCAATATACATATATTTTCCTTATGTTTCGTTTCAAAGTACGAAAGACCTGTTGAGTTAAGGTTTCATCAAGCCTAAAGAAATTATTTTGAGAATGATTATACCTATTTTTTTTTTTTTTTTTTTTTAATTATTTTTTTTATTATTATTATTATTTTTTTTTTTTTGACAGAAATGCTTTGAATGATGAAACAGAAAATCAAGATATTCTGCTGTATTATGCATTCTTACTGGATCAGGGTAGATCAACTTAATACATTGCGAGGACCATATATAACATTACCAAAACTACATTTAGTGACATATCAATTCATATATACATTCTTTCGGAAGAATAGTAAAAAAAAATATTCTGTTATTCTGTGTCATAGTCCCACAGAAGTATGATTGAGGTTTGGTTTGTCGCTCTACGGTCGTCTTGTGCACCTTTTAGGCTAAACAGACCGGGACCTACAGTTTAACGTGGATTTCGAACCACTAACAAACATCCATGCCACCGCCAGGATTCGAACCTGAAGCCTGGGATACCAAAGACCAGAGCACTAGCCACTTGGCCACCAGGCCGCTAGTATGATTGAGGGACTTTTTGCCTTTTCCTGAAACTTACAGCATATGAACAGTTATTAGAAAACAGCTCAAACTACAAAATTCAGTACGAACATAGACACTCATTTGCAAAATGTTATAAGTAATAAGCGTCCACTTCTAGAAAAGGACCAAAGATGGGTCAGCATCTTAACTACTGATTAGTTCGTTATATGCAGCTATATATCTTCTAAATAAAACATTCAATTTTTTAAAAAATTTTTCTTTCTTATACATATA
This sequence comes from Caerostris extrusa, assembly GCA_021605095.1. Lineage (NCBI taxonomy): Eukaryota > Metazoa > Arthropoda > Arachnida > Araneae > Araneidae > Caerostris > Caerostris extrusa. The sequence continues at coordinate 24,132 of BPLR01018833.1, forward strand.
TACTTACCGATTTTCGTCCCATCAGATAGTTCCTTCTTGGCCCATTTTTTTTAAAAAAAATTTTTTATCTGCAGTATATTTAATTTTATTTAACATTGTCATCAATTGAAATAATAATATCATTAAAAAAAAGAAACAGCTACACACTTCATAAAAGTTTCTACTTGTTAATTCAAGGATTCAAATAATAAAATACAAAGAAATCACTTGACTACAATAATAAATTCAAAGAACACATAATTAGAACCAAGAATATTTTTAGCGATGATTTCAAAACTTCATAAAGTTTGGTTAAAAAAAAGTTTCTACTCTATAGTTGTGAAACAGAGAAATAATAGTATTTTTCAGGTTTATGGTATATGGTATTATTCAGAGAATCTTAATAAAATCTCTGATTTTACTAAAAACAATACATAAAATTCGAGAAGAAACCACTTACGACAGCATACCCCCTTTTCATCTCTCTCCCACAATTAATTTTTGATGCTTTTACGTCTTTTCAAAATAATTATCGCCAAAATTTAATTAATAACTTTTCTTTGTGTATTTCATATCATCTTACAATTAAAATATCATTCACAAAAAAAGCCCCATAAGTAAACCTAAAATATCTATTAGGTTTACTAAAGTTATTTCAATACAATTGCATCTAATAAAAACATGTTTTTCCAAACAAGTTAAAATTATTGCTGAGTAAAATGTTAAAATTAAATGCATAAATATACGAGAGGTTTACAATGAAAAACTTACCGCATGCCTTCGGGCAGGGCTGGTGATAGCAAAAGACTTACTACAAAAAACTGGGAAAGCAAACATCCTTTCAAACTGCAGTTGTTGTTTTTATCCCCCTTTAAATGTTTTAACGCATTTACGAAAATACGTTTTGCCAAGGTTTTCAACAATAAAATTGTTTATTGACATTAATGATACAAAGACATTTATCTTCTTTACATGATGGTGATAAAATATAAAATAAATCTACATAATTAACTCAATTTTTGACAATAAAATTACATGAAAATGTTATATTTCAACATGGCAATAATACACAGATGATGGAATATTTACAAGCATACTTTGCTTATAGAAATTAAAAAAAAAAAAAAATTATATCAACAAGGAAAAAAAAATTAAGTATAAAAAATTTTAAGTACAAAGTACTATAATATAAAATTCTTTTTAAAACAATATATTAAATTAATGTCAGTGATTTATCATCCTCACTTTTTTGACTAGCATCAATTTCATTTGATTTCTCTTCCTGTTCCTTTTCTTTTAAACTCAATTGTGCTTCATTTTCAACATCTTTTTTACAGTTACTCTCATGAATTTCTTCACTACCAGCATTTACATTGATGTGTTGAAAACATTCTTTTTCGTCAACTTTTAAATTATTCTGTGCATCAAGCTGCACACAGTTCTGTTCATGAATTTCCATTTTGTTAATCTCTATGATTGGTTGTAAAACTTCCTTCTCACTACCTTCACTTTTAACAATTTCTATACAACTTTGTTCATGAATTTCAATTTTGTTGATTTCTATGAAGTTAGTTTCTGCAACTTCCTTTTCGGGGATATCTTTTTCATCACGATTTGCAAGGTTCTCTTCGCAATTTTCTTTTCTATCAATTTTTATACATTTCTCTCCGTGAATTTCTTCATCAATAAGCCTTATGAAGTTTTGTTCCAGGACTTCTTTTGTATCAACTCTTGTACAGTTTTCTTGTGTGACTTCTTTTTCACCTGCTATTAAGCAGCATTCTTCCTCACATTCTTTTGTATCAATTCTTGAGCAGTTTTCTTCTGGGACTTCTTTTTCATTTGCTATTAAGCAGCATTCTTCCTCACATTCTTTTGTATCAACTCTTGTACAGTTTTCTTCCGGACTTCTTTTTCATCTGCTATTAAGCAGCATTCTTCCTCACATTCTTTTGTATCAACTGTTGTGCAGTTTTCTTCCTGGACTTCTTTTTCAAACATACTTATGCGGCTTTCTTCCTGTACCATCTTTTCTTCAATTGGTATGCAGCTATCTTCATCAACATATTTTTCATCAACTGTCATAGAGTTTTCATCCTCGACTACTTTCTCATCAACTCTTATACAGCTTTCTTCCTCAACCAATTTTTCATTATTACTTATGCAACTTTCTTCCTCGATGTCTTTTTCAATTCCAATGGACAGTTCATTCTCTACATCTTTTTCAACTCCTGTGCAGCTTTTTCCTTCGACTTGTTTTTCGTCAATTCTTATAAAGCTTTCTTTTTCATCATCTATTATGCATTTATCTTCAATGACTTTTTTCTCATTAATGCTTATGCAGTTTTCTTCATGGTCTTTCTTCTCATCAACCTTTATGCAGCTTTCTTCTTGCAAGTCTTTTCCATCAACTCTTATACAGTTTTCTTCCTCAACAACTTTTTCATGAGCTTCTACACAGCTTTCTTTCTCGACTTGTTTTTGCTCAACTCTTAAGCAGCTTTCTTCCTGGACTTCTTTTTTCTCAACTCTTATGGAGTTATCTTCTTCAGCATCTTTTTCATCAACTCTCATGGAGTTTTCTTTGACGCCTTTTTCCTCAACTGTATTGACGTTTTCTTCCTCAACTTCTTTTTCATCAACCCTAATAGGGTTTTCTTCCTTGATTTCTTTTACACCAATTTTTATACAGCTTTCATCAACTCTTTCATCCTTGATTTCTTTCAAATCAACTTTCTTGCATTTTTCTTCATTGACTTTTTTCTCATTAATGCTAATGCAGTTTTCTTCATGGTCTTTCTTCTCATCAACTTTTATGCAGCTTTCTTCTTGCAAGTCTTTTCCATCAACTCTTATACAGTTTTCTTCCTCAACAACTTTTTCATGAGCTTCTACGCAGCTTTCTTTCTCGACTTGTTTTCGCTCAACTCTTAAGCAGCTTTCTTCCTGGACTTCTTTTTTCTCTACTCTTATGGAGTTATCTTCTTCAACATCTTTCATGGAGTTTTCTTCGACGCCTTTTTCCTCCACTATACTGACGTTTTCTTCCTCAACTTCTTTTTCATCAACCCTAATAGGGTTTTCTTCCTTGATTTCTTTTACACCAATTTTTATACAGCTTTCATCAACTCTTTCATTATTGATTTCTTTCAAATCAACTTTCTTGCATTTTTCTTCATTGACTTTTTTCTCATTAATGCTAATGCAGTTTTCTTCATTTTCTTTCTTCTCATCAACCTTTATGCAGCTTTCTTCTTGCAAGTCTTTTCCATCAACTCTTATACAGTTTTTTTCCTCAACAACTTTTTCATGAGCTTCTACACAGCTTTCTTTCTCGACTTGTTTTCGCTCAACTCTTAAGCAGCTTTCCTCCTGGACTTCTTTTTTCTCAACTCTTACGGAGTTATCTTCTTCAACATCTTTTTCATCAACTCTCATGGAGTTTTCTTCGACGCCTTTTTCCTCAACTGCATTGACGTTTTCTACCTCAACTTCTTTTTCATCAACCCTAATAGGGTTTTCTTCCTTGATTTCTTTTACACCAATTTTTTTACAGCTTTCATCCTTGATTTCTTTCAAATCAACTTTCTTGCATTTTTCTTCATTGACTTTTTTCTCATTAATGCTAATGCAGTTTTCTTCATGGTCTTTCTTCTCATCAACCTTTATGCAGCTTTCTTCTTGCAAGTCTTTTCCATCAACTCTTATACAGTTTTCTTCCCCAACAACTTTTTCATGAGCTTCTACGCAGCTTTCTTTCTCGACTTGTTTTCGCTCAACTCTTAAGCAGCTTTCTTCCTGGACTTCTTTTTTCTCTACTCTTATGTAGTAATCTTCTTCAACATCTTTCATGGAGTTTTCTTCGACGCCTTTTTCCTCCACTATACGGACGTTTTCTTCCTCAACTTCTTTTTCATCAACCCTAATAGGGTTTTCTTCCTTGATTTCTTTTAAACCAATTTTTATACAGCTTTCATCAACTCTTTCATCCTTGATTTTTTTCAAATCAACTTCCTTGCATTTTTCTTCATTGACTTTTTTCTCATTAATGATAATGCAGTTTTCTTCATGGTCTTTCTTCTCATCAACCTTTATGCAGCTTTCTTCTTGCAAGTCTTTTCCATCAACTCTTATACAGTTTTCTTCCTCAACAACTTTTTCATGAGCTTCTACGCAGCTTTCTTTCTCGACTTGTTTTCGCTCAACTCTTAAGCAGCTTTCTTCCTGGACTTCTTTTTTCTCTACTCTTATGGAGTTATCTTCTTCAACATCTTTCATGGAGTTTTCTTCGACGCCTTTTTCCTCCACTATACTGACGTTTTCTTCCTCAACTTCTTTTTCATCAACCCTAATAGGGTTTTCTTCCTTGAATTCTTTTACACCAATTTTTATACAGCTTTCATCTTTGATTTCTTTCAAATCAACTTTCTTGTATTTTTCTTCATTGACTTTTTTCTCATTAATGCTAATGCAGTTTTCTTCATTTTCTTTCTTCTCATCAGCCTTTATGCAGCTTTCTTCTTGCAAGTCTTTTCCATCAACTCTTATACAGTTTTTTTCCTCAACAACTTTTTCATGAGCTTCTACGCAGCTTTTTTTCTCGACTTGTTTTCGCTCAACTCTTAAGCAGCTTTCCTCCTGGACTTCTTTTTTCTCAACTCTTATGGAGTTGTCTTCTTCAACATCTTTTTCATCAACTCTCATGGAGTTTTCTTCGACGCCTTTTTCCTCCAATGTATTGACGTTTTCTTCCTCAACTTCTTTTTCATCAACCTTAATAGGGTTTTCTTCCTTGATTTCTTTTACACCAATTTTTATACAGCTTTCATCAACTCTTTCATTATTGATTTCTTTCAAATCAACTTTCTTGCATTTTTCTTCATTGACTTTTTTCTCATTAATGGTAATGCAGTTTTCTTCATTTTCTTTCTTCTCATCAGCCTTTATGCAGCTTTCTTCTTGCAAGTCTTTTCCATCAACTCTTATACAGTTTTTTTCCTCAACAACTTTTTCATGAGCTTCTACGCAGCTTTTTTTTTCGACTTGTTTTTCGCTCAACTCTTAAGCAGCTTTCCTCCTGACTTCTTTTTTTCTCAACTCTTATGGAGTTATCTTCTTCAACATCTTTTCATCAACTCTCATGGAGTTTTCTTCATTTTTTCCTCCACTTCCTTTTCATCAACCCTAATAGGGTTTTCTTCCTTGATTTCTTTTACACCAATTTTTATACAGCTTTCATCAACTCTTTCATCCTTGATTTCTTTCAAATCAACTTTCTGGAATTTTTCTTCATTGACTTTTTTCTCATTAATGCTTATGCAGTTTTCTTCATGATCTTTCTTCTCATCAACCTTTATGCAGCTTTCTTCTTGCAAGTCTTTTCCATCAACTCTTATACAGTTTTCTTCCTCAACAACTTTTTCATGAGCTTCTACGCAGCTTTCTTTCTCAACTTGTTTTTGCTCAACTCTTAAGCACCTTTCCTCCTGGACTTCTTTTTTCTCTACTCTTATGGAGTTATCTTCTTCAACATCTTTTTCATCAACTCTCATGGAGTTTTCTTCGACGCCTTTTTCCTCAACTGTATTGACGTTTTCTTCCTCAACTTCTTTTTCATCAACCCTAATAGGGTTTTCTTCCTTGATTTCTTTTACACCAATTTTTATACAGCTTTCATCAACTCTTTCATTATTGATTTCTTTCAAATCAACTTTCTTGCATTTTCTTCATTGACTTTTTTTCTCATTAATGGTAATGCAGTTTTCTTCATTTTCTTTTCTTCTCATCAACCTTTATGCAGCTTTCTTCTTGCAAGTCTTTTCCATCAACTCTTATACAGTTTTTTCCTCAACAACTTTTCATGAGCTTCTACGCAGCTTTTTTCTCGACTTGTTTTCAACTCTTCAACTCTTAAGCAGCTTTCCTCCTGGACTTCTTTTTTCTCAACTCTTATGGAGTTATCTTCTTCAACATCTTTTTCATCAACTCTCATGGAGTTTTCTTCGACGCCTTTTTCCTCCACTTCTTTTTCATCAACCCTAATAGGGTTTTCTTCCTTGATTTCTTTTACACCAATTTTTATACAGCTTTCATCAACTCTTTCATCCTTGATTTCTTTCAAATCAACTTTCTGGAATTTTTCTTCATTGACTTTTTTCTCATTAATGCTTATGCAGTTTTCTTCATGATCTTTCTTCTCATCAACCTTTATGCAGCTTTCTTCTTGCAAGTCTTTTCCATCAACTCTTATACAGTTTTCTTCCTCAACAACTTTTTCATGAGCTTCTACGCAGCTTTCTTTCTCGACTTGTTTTTGCTCAACTCTTAAGCACCTTTCCTCCTGGACTTCTTTTTTCTCTACTCTTATGGAGTTATCTTCTTCAACATCTTTTTCATCAACTCTCATGGAGTTTTCTTCGACGCCTTTTTCCTCAACTGTATTGACGTTTTCTTCCTCAACTTCTTTTTCATCAACCCTAATAGGGTTTTCTTCCTTGATTTCTTTTACACCAATTTTTATACAGCTTTCATCAACTCTTTCATCCTTGATTTCTTTCAAATCAACTTTCTTGCATTTTTCTTCATTGACTTTTTTCTCATTAATGCTAATGCAGCTTATTTCCTGGACTTCTTTTTCATCAACGCTTATGTAGCTTTCCTCTTTAACATCGTTTTCATCAACCCTAATGGTGCTTTCTTTTTCGACTTCATTTTTACCAGCTATTAAGCATTTTTCTTCTTTGACCTCTTTTTCGTTAATTGTAAAACATTTTTCTTCATTGACTTTTATCTCATCAGCTCTTATGTAGTTTTCTTCCTGGGCTTCCTTAACACCAGTTCTTATGCAATTTCCTTCCTCAAGTTCTTTATCATCAACTACTGTGTAACTTTGTTTCTTATTTTCTGTTTCATTACCCTTTAAGTAATCGTGTTCAACTTCATTATCTTTTTTTATACAATTCTCTTCCATATTTTCACTTTCGAATTTTAACAATTCCATATAATCTTTCTGAACTTTCCTTTTTTTCTTTTTCTTCTTCTTGTCAAATTCAATAAAAAAATTCTCACTATTTTCGCAAAAATCAACATTGATTGAATCCTTTTTATTTTTTAAGTCCAGTTCGTCAGTGTCATGTTTAAAACCTTTTGCTCCGCAAATCAAACTATTATCAATGTTATTACAAGATTCATCTTTCATACAAGCATATTTTTCGTTTTCCTCATTTTCCTGATAGTTACTACTTTTCGGAATCACATTATGACTATTGGACTGATATTGCTTTACAAATTCTAAATCATCTCCCCATGCAGTGCAACATAAAAGACCCCAATCACCTATTTCTAAAGGCGTTTCGTGTGAAAAACCCAGATCCCTTTCTACAAAAAAACTAAGTTCATGAATTCTGTCAAATTTACTGTCCTGATCACTGTCCACAGGAGAAATGCAGTCATTATTCTTTTGAAGTGTTTTGTCCTGATCTTCATTAATTTGATAACTAAAATCAGTTGCTGTATCGAATGTAATATCTTGATAACTTTGTGTTGGAAAATTCGGATCATAGATATCATCATATGTTACTGCACATGCAACATATATTTCACTTTCTGTTGAAGAAATAATATTGTAGACTTCATCCTGACTAATGTCCCATTCACTGTCTATTGGAATGTAAGTTGCATCAGGGTTATTCCATTCATTTTCAACTGTACGGCCGGAATGATAGGCTCCATCATATCTACCACCCCAATTATCTTCTACTGTAACACTGGACCTATCATGGCCAATGTCCCACTTCTCTACGACTGGAATATTGGTATATACCCATTGATCTTCTGCAGGAGCAATGGTATCACAGACTTTGTCATGTCCACTACCCCATTCTGCTTCTACTGAGCAACTGGGATCATAAACTCCCTCACGCTTACTATTCCATTCACTGGCTACAGCAGAGGGATTGCAGGTTTCTGTATGTCTAGTAGTCCATTCACCTTCAACTGGAGCATTGGGATCATAGGATTCATCATTTCTGTCATCCCATTCACCTTCTACTGGAGCATTGGGATCATAGGATTTATCATTTCTATCATCCCATTCACCTACTACAGGAGCTCTGGCATCATAGGATCCTTCATTTCCTTCACCCCATTCACCTTCTACTGGAGCATTGGGATCATAGGATTTATCATTTCTATCATCCCATTCACCTACTACAGGAGCTCTGGCATCATAGGATCCTTCAATTCCTTCACCCCATTCACCTTCTACTGGAGCATTGGGATCATAGGATCCATCATTTCTATCATCCCATTCACTAAATACTGGAGCACTGGGAACGTAGCTTTTGTCATAGCTAGTATCCCATTCACTTTCGATAACAGCATTAGAATTGTATGCTCCACCATGCTCAGTACCCCATGCAGCATTCCTTGAAGAACTAGGATAAAAGTTTCTTTCTTGTATAGTATTCCAGCTACTTTCCCCAGAAGCACTAGGATAGAAGTTTCTTTCTTGTGTAGCATCCCATCTACTGTCAAGAGGAACACTAGGGTAGAAAGTTCTTTCTTGTGTAGGATCCCAGTTACTCTCCACAACGGTATCAGGATCATAATAACTTTCACTTTTTCTGTTCCACTTATGTTTGAATACAGAATTCGAATTATGAGGCAAGGTATTTTTATTCAAATAAACTTTTTCTACATAATTGTCCTGATAATCAGCATGACTAACTTTCTTATTTTCTGTATTATTAACATGACTAAAATCTTCAATATTATCCCACACATCGTCATCAATTTTTGGAGCAGATTCTCTAGTATTATATTGCCATTTTTTTGGTAAGTGTTTACCCATTTTGTATTTATGACTGCTTCTTGCATGGTCATCAGTTACAACTTCATTCTCAAATCTTTTAGAACGATCAAAAACTTTAGACTCGGTTCTTACTTTAGTAAACTTGTTTTTACCATAAAAATAGCTGTCAGATTTTCTTGTATTTGATCTACTTTCCACAGGCTGATTCTCATATCCACTATAATCAGAATACGAATTCTTAGCTTTTGATCTGTCTTTTACAAAACTAGGGGATTTCTGATGCCCACTAGATGTACATTTATCAGTAAAATTGTCCTTCTTCAAATCATCTTGACCACCAGAGACACTGAAAGGTTTTACTACCTTAGATCTATTAAATTTATCTTTATTATAATCTTGATTGCTGGATTGCTTTTCAAATGATTTTTTTTCAAGTGCATATTTAGATTCAGAACTTAAATCGACCCATTTCCCAGTGTAGTTGTATGACTTTGAGTCAGATGTTTTATTAAATCTGTGTTTCTCACAATCTGATTCTTTCATACTTGAAGTACGGTCACTTATATCAGATTCCCGTCGTAGTTTCCCTTTATTAACAAAATTCTTTTTTCGAAAATCTCTTTGATTTTTATTATCAAATCCAGGATTTGTTTTTTCCCCCACAGGAGTCCTACTTCCACGAGCTCGTGAATTTCCACGAGAAGATTGACCATACTTATAATCATCATATCTTTCTCTGTTTTTAAAGTGCGATTGCACTCGAGAAGTATGAGTTTTCTTCTGATAACCTTCATCCTCAGTGGGATAATAAAAATGTTTTGAAGTTTCATGTGCCCCACTTTCAACTCGTTTTTCAGGGTAATATTCAGAAGACTTAATTGTATTATCATATTCATAATTCCAAGAACCGGCAGCATTGATATCTTTTACCCATTCCTCAATTCTACTCTTCTTATGTAGAACTTCAGACATTCCATCTAGTCGCCATATATGATCATATTCTGCTTTAACTGGAGCTTTAGTAGGTTCAGAATCACTAACACTTGGAGAAGCTACACCTGCCCTACCAAAGCCTGATGACTTCCTTCTTTGTTCATCTAGTTTTGAATTATAAAACGATCTGTAAGTTCCACTACCTACTCGATTACCTCTCCCCCACTGCCTAGAACCAGCATTGCCACTATCATTTTGAAACGCATACATTCCTTGGTAGTTTGATTCTGTATATCGATAGTTTGAACCTGAAGGCCTTTTCCAGGAATAACTTTGACGATCTTTACTTGCATTAGCAGATCGTACTCTCCAGTTTTCTTCCTTCTTAGGAGTTCTACGATCTGAAAAATCTAGAAATAAATTTAAATATATAAGTTTAAGGAATAAATTTTTTTTTTAAAAGTAGGTTTGTCAATTTATATTCACTCTTTTGTAAATAGAAATCATCTTTTGCCACTGCACCGTTTGTGTATGAAGAAATATGAATTGAAACGTGTAAATATGTATATGTGCATGAAAAGCTATGTAGTATAGATCAATATATAAATATGCATGAGAGAACACATATATTAATCTGTAACTATTTCAATGATATCTATAAAAATGTACAATATGAAATCATAAATATAAAGAAAAATGCAATTACACATGCAGGTCCTTGCATATATATATTGTCAAGAACTGCTAAAACAAATAAAATCCTTCATGTTTCTTGCCATCACTGCAATACTTAATCTTGTTATGTTTTGTATTAACAAGATGAACATAACTTTCGAAAACAAAATTTAGATCGCGAGTTTGCTTAAGCAAGAGTGAATGCTTGCATAGAAAATTTAAAATCCATGAGAAACAAAACGGACGTATTTCATGAACTTTAAGAATAAAATTCCTAAAGATGTAAAGGAAAACTTTATATTCCGAGTCACATGTTGTGGCTAGACAACGAAAAACACAGAAAAAAAAAACTTGGTTCTAATGGATGAGTTTCTTGATTCGAATATTGAAGATAAGATTAGGGGGCATGAACAAAATAGCAGTTTTAATATTTTTTTCAAGCAACTTGCCCTAGTATCGCCTATTGAACTTTGTTTGTTGTTGTTGCATATTCCAAGTGCAGCATAAGTTATATGTATGCATGCAATACATACGTGTGAATGTATGTTTAGGGTGCATGTGCGAGCGTACGTACGTTTGTATACATATACGTCTTCAAAATTAGAGACACGGAAAAGATGAAATTTTTCAATTGCTTAGTTCTTCTGTGTATGATGAATCTGAATGGGCCTTATTCAAACTGATAATGCGGAAAAGACTAAAAGCCATGACACTACAACAAGTTCTTGATTTCATATTCATCAATGACATATTTGAAGAATATCCTATAGTGTGCTCTGTTATTGAATATACTTTAGCCATTCCCTGCATACTGTAGACTGGGAAAGAGGTTGCAGTGCTTTGAATCTTATAAAAACAGACTTACGAAATAGAATTAACTTACATTATGTGAATAATATCCTCATTAAAATTGAAGGACCAGATAAAAAAAAATTTGATTTTAATCAAGCTTTAGAAAAAAATATTATTATATATTTAATATTTTATAAATATTATTAAATGTATAAACATAAATTAATATTGTGTATGAAGTTATTTGATATAGTGTAAATATCATCTGATAATTCGTAAATATAATATAATTGAAAAATATTTAGTATTAGATTTTTCTTTGTGTAGTTGGTTTTAATTGATTTTTCAAGCTAAAAAATGCCGTTATTAACTTTTTGAACCTAATTTCTTATTTTAGCATTTTGCTAAAGCTTGGTTCTCCAGTTCAGCTTTTTTACTATAGGAATTTTTCTCTAGCTTAAAACTCCGATAAGTACGCATGCGTAGGAATGCTAATGTATGCATGTATACAAGGCGCGAATTCACAGGGATGATTGGCTTGAACATCGGAATAACCGATTTTCAAACCTGGTATAACCGCGCATGAGATGATAGGCGAATCCAAGCTGTCAATCAGAAGAACATTTTCCTGCCTGACTTTACAGATATAAGACTCACTCGTTGATGTATCTATCATTTGTTAGTCAGTGCATCTTCATAATTGCTACTTGGGAATTCAGGGAAAAAGTGCGCTTCCTGAAGTACATCTTATTTGTCAAAATATGCAGAGATGAAAGTTTTCTTACGTCAAAATAAAAATTTCATTAAAAGTTCTCTGTTTTTTGTTTTAACTAAAATACTTAAATTTTGCAGAATGTAGGCAATCTATAATTTATTTAGTGATGTTTTTAAAAAGTAATTTTTGATTTAAGTGAAAAATTTGAAAAAATAATAAGAATGTAAGCAAAAGGCCTTCAGCATAACAATCTTAACTAAATATTTAGTATCTAAAAAAGAGATTTTTTATTTTTACATACATTAAGCCTAGGTAAAATTCCTTAAAAATAAATTAGATTTTACCCACACTCGATTAATGAATAACAATCACCTGCTTCTTTAGAAACCAAATTGTTTTTGTATATCTTTCAGAAATTTATACTTATATATTGCCATCTGGCTAAGCAACCATTGTGATCTTTCTATTTGGTAAGATTGTATAATTAATGTTATCATTGATTGTATAATAATAGTATTCATTAACGTTATACCGTGATTTATTCTTGTGTATTATTTTTTTCATTGAAGAAACGTTCATAATATTTTTCACTTCGTTTACTTTAAAGTATTAAAGAGAAGGCTTTAAATATAGATAACCATAATTTCTCCTCCCCTTTTGCTCTCTAATAAGCTCGGTAGTAATTACCTCCTCACAATCAATATTTTTCCTTCATGTAGTCAATTCTACTATATTGTAAGGTTTAATTATTATTAATATAACCGCGAGAGGTCGCGGTTATAACTGGCAACTGTGACCAATAACTGGGACCTTAATTGTGTGGTGAGTAGCAGTTGCGGTGAGATCTTCAGACCACGAGGTGAGCGCTAGGAGCGTAAGATCAAAACAGACGGTCAGGGACCGGCTCTTGGCTTTAAATATCAATACTATTGTAGAAGAAGCACAGGGTGCCATGTGTATGTATATACTATTAGTGTAAATAAAATTGGTGTAAACAGAAAAGTATTTCAGTTAATATTGTTAGCTGCTAGTATAGCAGCTAACAATATTAACTGATATATATTTTATTTATTTAATGTGCAAGAAAAAGGTAGTACTCCATATTAAAATGTACCTAATTATTTAGCACTAAATAAGATATTTGTAATAAAATGAGAAAAAAGGAGATAATTTATTTTGAATAGCGAAATAATTTTGTGCTGATACCAACAAAATAAAACGTCACGTAAAACTAAAATAAACTTAATTCATACTAGGGAAATAGTCTTTTAGTCATTAGTTTTGGTAGTCGGGATGGTTCAGACTCCCAATCAGAGTTTTACGATTCAAAAACAAGTTCAATATTCAAAGTTTTAAATTTGTATAAAATTGATAAATCATAATATGGATTTATAATATTATATTATCGATATATCATATTTTATAGAAGAAATTTCAACATTGTCCAGCCCTAGTGTGTATAGTGTAGTGTCCTAGTATGTAATATACATGAGAGTGTGCTTGTATGCATATGCTAGTCTATACATATGCATATGCTTGTATGTACATATGTATAGATATGAGTATGTATGCGAGTAAAAATGCATGCACATCTGTATGAATGTATATTTACGTGCTTTTTGTATATATGTGCATGAAAGTATGTATTTGTTGAGCATTATATATATATAATGCTCAAATGAGATTTCGAATGAGAACTTCCGAGGAACAAATTCTGCATCTCAGTGTCGTAATTGTTATGGCTTCTATCATAGCAGAGAAGCCAGCTACTTAAACCACGCTATGCACGTTGTACAGAAAGACGGAGTACTCAGAACTGAACCCTTCCCTCGGAAGACACAAGAAATGTGTAAATTGTCATGGGGATGGACGTAGCCTACTGGAGAGCGGGTGCCTAAGATTCTAAATATAAACCAAAAAGGAAACTGCAAGCAGTAAACCCACAACAAAGGAAAACTCTAGTAAGCATCCCTGTTAATATTGCTCAACATGCTTCTAGACTTCTAGTAGATTGAAGTTGCTTAAACCCTTCACGAATTCCTTCTTACGTAAGCATCGCTGCAAACAGATGCTGTAGAATACACAAACATGAGCATAAAAATAGTACATACATAAGCATACAAAGTCATACACAAGAGCAAAAATAAAAATGCATACAAAAATGAGCATAAACATACGCTCGTACACACAAGAAATGGGCATGCATACACATCATATGCATATACAAATATATGCGAACATAGATACATCTATACCCATGCACCCATATATAAACACGTCTCAACATATATAAACTCATCCATAAGGACGCACATTTTATGTAATGAATACATACGTACATTTACATACATACGCACGCACATATATACATACGAGCCTACATATAAAAGCGAATACATGCATACGCATTTACATTCATACACTAAGCTCGTAAATATATATATGCACAAGGAATATACCTACATTACTATACATATATATATTCGAGCATACAAGTATATGCTGCAAAAGTAAAATGCGATAAAAAAAAAAAAAAAAAGATACATTATTCGGAGAAACAGACAGTTTGCAAATTAATATTCACAGTGAACTATTTTTTGGATGATAAGAAAAATTCTAGAAAATAAAGGATTTCCTGATAATAGAGGGTGCTGTTGCTGATTTACAAAGTACAAAAGGTGATAATTGTGAATTGAGGCATTTATATAATGACTTACAGCAGCAACTGCTCCACCGTATTACAATACAGAGTAGAGTCACGGTATTATAGCCAATGTAGCATGGAATAGCACATCAACGGGAATGGCTTAAAACTCATCTTTCAATGCCAGTAAGAGCTAGGAATTTCTTCTATAGACCCGGGATCTGATGCAAACCCACAACGAGAAATCACTAGGTGCGAGATATCATCTTGGAGTCATGTCAGCTATGCATGCTGAAAAGGCGACCGTCGATCGTAGAACTCCATGTGCCGTGTGAACTTGGCGTCCATGTGCCGTGGAGCTTCATCGGACATGAAAACGGTCCTGTTGAGTTCACTATGTTCATGTAGGTTAGGATGGGGAATGGTACATAATAAATTATTCAACATTTCTCAAAGATCAAAGCCCAATCTTGAATAATGAGGTAAATCATAAACACACAGTTATTTTCTCTGGCTGCAACGGTTCTTCAGAGCACTCATAAGGGCTGCTAGTAATGCAAATACATCAATTTTAAAGATTATTTTCTCATCTAGCAGGAAATATGTCTAATCTGTTCATAAAATATTAAACAATGAAATGTCCTCCTTCTCCATTTTCGAAAAGGTCTACCGTGCCAATGCTTCGCTTTTGGACCATACTCTGATAGCAGCAGAACACATTAGATTTTATAAGGTTATCTTTGTAATGCTATTTGAAGGGCTTTTCAAATTGTAGTTGCAAATATGCCCGATTCACTTTATTTGACGCCAGAAGAAAAATTGAAAACATGAATAAGCACAAAGTGCATTTTTCAATCACAAAAACATATCGAAATCATTATTTTTGTATATTAAAAAATGTTCATGTAGTATTGAATAATATTATTTTGATATAAAATTTTGCATTGTGTGAGTGCAAATAACTTTCATTCAATTATCTACAATAGTGTCAATATTTTTAACTAATTGATTTTTGTGTTTGTGTGTGTCACAAAATATTCCGTACCACGGTTAATATAAATCTGGAAATTTCCATGTCTCACCGACCCATAGATGCTTTTTTAATGCGTTTTTACGCTTACACCGAACATTGGAAACGCAATGTACATACAAACGCAAATATATAGTTGCACACAAACATTTATACATATGCACATGCATACACACACACACACACATACGCGATTACGTATATATATAAATATCAACAAATATACATGCATTTATACAAACATACGCATAAGCACATTACATGTATACAAACATACGCATAAGCATATTACATGTATACAAACATACGCATAAGCACATTACATGTATACAAACATAAACACACACATGCAGACATGTATACACATACATATACGCATATATGGATACATACACACATACACTAGGGCAGAACGTAAATTTTGTTTTTTTTTTGATATTCGGATATGCGGTTAGATCTTCAGAGACCACGAGGAGAACGCTAGGAGCGTCCGAGCTAGGAATACGGTCAGGGACCGTATGTTATGTGTTTGCTGTTATTGAGTATAAGACAGAATTTATATTGTAGAAGAGGTACAGGGTGCCATGTGTATGTATGTACTAATATTGTAAATAAACTAATATAAATAGAAAGAGAGATTGGTATTACATCCTGACACAACTAGTCTGCTAGCATAGCAGATATAACAATATAATCACAAAGAAATCACTGGAACAAATGACTCTCTTGGCCACAAACACAGAAGCAAGAAAGGGAAAAATTCCATAATGCATGCATGTAATTTGGCCGCTAATAAAGCAGAAAAATTTAATTCAATTAAACTGTATATATTTTATAAAGTTCCATTAAAATCTAGAACAATTGAAATTTTTGAAGAAAGTGAATAATTATAACCTCCCATCGTGGAACAACTTAAATATCAATGTTTATCACTGGCTCCAGAAATGCATGAAAAGAACTTAAAGTAAAAGAATCACCAAAAACTCTGTAAGAAATGTATGTTTATTGAATATTTTGAGTGATTGAAAATAAAATGGAAGAGTTAAATACTTTGAAAACAATTAACATTGATTACTAGTGTATAAAATAATTCAAAAGATGAAAAAGTTCTGTTGATATTTTTGATGAGTTAATGAGCAGTTAACGAAATGACAGTATGAGCAGTTAAACGAAAAAATTAACATTCTGAAAGATTAAATAAAAAAATTGAAAAACTGCTTACAGTTATGGCATAGAAAATGAGATAAAATTATTTTCTTGCAAATTCCGTTTGTCTAAGAAAATTAAAGAACTGAATAGTAAACAATTTCCAGAATATAAACCAGAAGTAGTGTATACACTCAAAATGTAAAATTATCAAAATTAACAGTTTCAAAGTTGTCATTCCAAAATGTTCAGTAGGCGATTTGAATTTTATGATACTTAAATTACTTTTGAAAATTCAATTGATACAAATTATTGTTTAAATGAAATTGAAAAGTTTATGTGTTTAAAATCTTTACTTGAGGGTGACTGGTTGCTGACTTACAGAAGAAATTTGTGATTCTTGTTTAAAATTGTTGAAATATAGATATGGCCATAATTAGAAGATAAATAATAAATAGTCATATGAACAAATTGTTAAATTTAGAATCTGACAGATATTCAAATAATGCTTACAGAATGTGAGCATTGTATAATCAAATGGAAATCATTGTTAGAAATTTAAATTCATTTAATATAACAAGTTATGGGCATCTATTAAATTCAATTATCCTAAAATTACTTCCAAGATTTAACACTTGAGTGCAATAGAAAGCGAACTTCAAAAATAAATTTTGATGTAACCGAATTAATTGAATTTTAGGAAATGAAATGACTAAGAAGATACTTTAATAGTAAATAATTCGAGAAATGCTATAACAGTAGAAATGATTAATTCAAAATCATCCACGTCTTTTAATTCATAAGTAAATAAGTTTTGTTTATTCAGTAGATGTAATAAACATGTGTCCACTAAATATAATGAATATCCTGATGATTAAAAAAAAAAAAAAAAAAAAAAGATGTTACAAATGTTTTCTTGTCTCATTTGTCAATTTATTATGTATCAAAATTGCAACAGTGTGAAACTTCTAACAATAAAACCCATAACAAACTTTTTTGTTTCTCCAAATCTAAGAAACAAAAGAAAGCTAAAACTGAAGAACCTGAAAATAATACCATTCTATCAGTATTGCAGTGAAATTTTCCAAACCTTAACATAATGTACTTTTGCAAGCATGCTTAATCTAAAAATAAATCAAAATTAGTAAGAACGTTAATAGATTCAGAAAGCGAAAGAAGTTTTATTACTAAAGAATTAGCCTGTAAATTAAAACTACCGTTCCTTCGAAAAAAAAGAACACAGAATTATTTCTTCAGGAGCACCACAGAGATTAAAAAAATTTGTGAATAAAAAGCAAATGCCTTGTTGCCTTTATTATCATGGTTGAAGTATTTGTTACATATCTGATATTGTTCTTCTAAATATAAAGTCATTATAGAATTCAAAAGGAAGCAATGTTGGGTACTTGCAGATTCACATTCTTAACAATGGAAAAATAAATATACTACTCGGAGCTGAATATTTCTGGCTCATACAAACCAGATATTAAGTGGAAATATGGAATACCAAATATCAAGTAGAAATGGTGTAAAAGTGGATGAAAATTTATTCGTTTTCACGATCTTTAGATTAACGTTTATGGGCACAATAGTATTAAGTAATGCTTGAGTTAAGGCACTATTTTTATCCAGTGATATAAAGGAATTTGACTACTAACCATTGAAAAGTTGGATTGAACTTTGCAGATATTTCCTAATCAGACCTAGAAAAGAATGATGTCTAAAAACACTTAAAATGCTATGTTTGTTTTATATATGCTTTACCACTAAAGCCATTCATCTAGAAATCATCGTAGACTTCACAACAGAAGCATTGCTAAGAAGGTTCATTACATGAAGAAGAAACCCTACACAAATCTTTTCAGACAGAGATACTAATTTTGTTGGAGCTCAAAAGAATCATAGCATGACTTTCTTCTAATGAAAAGATCCAAAATTATCTTAGTCGATATAATGTTCAGTGGACTTTTTCAACTCTCCTGCAGCACCTCTCTTTGATGGTCTTTGGGAGACTGGTGTGGAGCAAATGAAAGTACACTCGAAGAGAACCGTCAGAACACAAGTTCTAACTTATGAAGAATCTACATCTTAGTGTCTCAAGCGAAGCATGTTTGAATTCAAGGCTATTAGTGTTCATTGCTTGTGATCCTGATGATTTAAATGCTCTCATAACCTGGACATTTCATAATTGGAACTGCTTTAAATGCCAAAATCTGACTTGATTTTGACAAAATAGCTCTTGCAGAAAAAAAAAACAAACAAAAAATGACAAAATAGTTCTTGCAGAAAGATGGAAGCTGAACCATGAACTTTACGAAGTTTCTGCAAACATTGGTCAATGCACTATCCCTCAAGCTGCAGGGGACGAAATATGTAGTTGATAGATAAACCCAATTTGCTGATTAACGATTTAGCTTTGATAAAAGACTATTATTTATCACCATTAAAGTGAAGACAAGAACGAATAATTTAACTACATTCTGGTGCAAATGGAAAAATATGCATTACTAATTTAAAAACATCATTAGGAGAACTGAAATGCCCTATTCATAAACTTTCACTTAAAAATGACATTTATTTTCCTTTATTTCTTTGAAACTTCATACAGTTTACTTTTATTAATATGTCAAATATTGTGTTTTACAGATCTAAACATATAAAAAATTGTAATATCAGATTTGTGAATTTTAAGTAGTTACTTGATAATTTACTGCTGATTTATAAGTTATTTCTTATGTTTAGTATTTGTATTATAATTTATGTATTTTATGTTAGCAGTTTAAATTTTATGCTTTTCTATTATTTATTTTATAAATAAAAAAAAAAGTAAATGGATGCATGTATAAAAATAGTATATGCTAAAAAGCATATCAGTTGACTGGAGGAACTAATGAACAACATGATCTGGAGTAATGTAACAAAACTATTCATATTTGGTAATGATGAAAGGAAATGTGTTTTTACTGTTTATCTCATGTGAATGTATAATAGCAATAAGTGTGTATGGCCAAGGACATTTTTAAATAAAAGAAATTCATCAAATATATACTAGATTTAAAATTAATGATGTCAACAACGACACCATTGCAAAAATTTCAGCAATTTTGTTTTTTGTTCACTAAACAGAAATGCAACGGCCCTAACTATAATATCAAAAAAAAACTTATAGAGCTGAATAAAGAAATTTATTAGTCAGAAGCAACTATAGCATAAAAATATAACTAATAGAAACAATTACACTATCAGAGCATTGTATTATAATAATTGATTAATTGAAATCACAAATTCATTTCATAAGATGTTGCTGCCAGACATAATTGCAGTAGTCTTTCCAGCATATTGCTAATTGAAATTGTGGGAAAATAAGAATTTACTTTTTACAGTTAAGTGTATAGTACATTTTTAAAATCAAAAACTGTTTATAATTTTTATTGAACTATGTTCTCAACTGAATTGCCATTGTAGTAATATATAACTTCTGATATAATAGAGTTGTAGAAAGCAAAACTTCAAAAATACATATCTTCCCAAAGACTTCCACAATTTTGGCTTCTAATATAATAGAAAAGAAATTTCTTTCTTCTTAAGGGAAGCAACATCAGCTTTTTTTGGCAAAGAAAACTAATTTCATATATTAATTGGAGTTAACAATTTATTTCTGGATTGAAGATTTCAAAATTCAGTAACAATGTTAGTCGAGTGGTTTTAGATGGTAAGAAGTTGAAATCACTGATATCAGGCCAAATTTTATTTTATTATAAGCTGTGTAAAGTTGTTTTTACATACAGTATTGCTGCCAGTACAAGAAACATTATCATCACTGAGGAATCCTATTCTTTAAGTCTGAAGACAAAATTAATTAAATTTATTACACTTGCTTTTAAGAAAAATAAAAATTTCTAGACATTTCAATTAAAAAAAGACAAAATAATATTAATAAAAACATGTTTTAGCAATTTCATTGATATTATTATTATTGCATTTAAAGCATAAAAATACAAATAACTTTTTGACCTACTACATATATATACTATTTTTTTTATCATTAAAATTGATCTCTAAAAAAAATTAAAAAAAAATAAAATGACAAAATTTTAACCTCCAAACTATTAAAATTGGGAAAACAGTTTTTGGACAGCAATTTAAAAATATTTAGAATTATTGTGTAATTTTTAAAATATAAAAATCGTATTATTTAGATAAAATAAACTTTGTGTATTTAACAAAATTTCTGTCATGAATGAAATGATTTCTAGGGCATAAACTTCTATAACATTTATTTCTACTATTAAAAATTATTTTTAAATTTTAAAATATATTCATAATTTAATCCAAATTTGTTATACATGAATAAACACAACAAAATATATTTTTTTACAAGAAAGTTAACTAACATGAACTTTGCAATATTTTTAAACTGCAAATAAAAACTAATTTTATAAGTTGTATAAATAAAGAAAAAATCTAACTTGCTTTTTATCTATTGTGCTAAATAATTATATTTATGATGTTATTGTATATAAATTTTATTTCTTTATAAGCATTCTAATCAGGATATATATTTAAAGCATTTGAAAAGAAAAAAATTAGATGTAACTATCCTTTTTAGAATAAAAAAAAGCTTACTTCATTAACATTTAAAAATATATATGAATGTGTTTAATTAAAGATAATTTTTAATTTAATGTTAAAATAATTACTTCGTTTGCGGGCTCTTGAAGGATATCCAGGGAATTTTGTTGGATTCCAGTCTCTAAAAATAGATAAAATATCCCACATTCAAGTACATACAAATCATAACAAAAATTTAATTTAATAAAGCAAGATTTGAAAAAATATGCAAAACATTTTTAAGAAAATAATACTTGTTCAAAATTTTCACTTCACAATCCAATTAAATTTTTAAAATTAAACTTTTTGTTTAAATTATATAAGCTTAATAGATCCAACTAAAATCACCATTAGTTTTATTTGAACCACTCTGACTAAAATTATCTCATCAAAAGTACATATTAGTGTCTGCCTCTTTACATTATACAATCATTTTACTTTGAATTGGAGTAAACTGTCATGAAAACTAAAAAAAAAATTTACTACCAAAATTTTGTGTAATAACCTACATTTTAAAAATTTAAATTAATTTAATCCTAAATATAATTTTAATCCAAAAAATGATAAAAGATCTGGTATAATTAATGGTTAATTTGCACCCATTGACTTGTGTTTTTGATAAATCTTCCGATTAAGTTCTGCATTTATATCAATGGTGTAAAAAAGTAATTTTAAGGAGTGTTTTAATGCTTTAATATTCAAAAATTATATAAATTTTAAATAGTACAAAAGATTACATTTTTAGTACATTTTTACTATAGTTCTTATGTGTATATATATTCTTATATATACACATAAGAACTATAGTAAAATGAAACATTTTTCTAATGATTTGAAACAACACAAGACATGGAAATCTAATTGAATATATTTACTTATTAGTAATCATTTTGTCCAAAGAACTTTTAATTGTTAACTATGCATTCATTACAAATCTTTAAAATCTACTAGCACACATCAATGTATGATAAGCATCTTATTTTGCAGTGTTTCCTTTCATCCTTTATAACTGTTATAGATTTCCTTCTTTAAGTTTAAAAGTTTTCTTAAGTTTCTCACATACAAGTTATGTCAACCGTTTTGAACAAACAGCAATTTTAGGCAATAGTTTTACAGAATTAATTTTTACAAAATTTCAGAGAAAATAAACAATCCATAACAACCTATGATTTTCATGAAATTTTAAGGTTTTTAAATGTGTAATTCACAGATTATATTCAGGAAATAATGAAACACCAAGTAAACAAATAATCAATAAAAAAATGTACTAAAAGTTTATTTTGACATGAACACTGGAAAAGAACAAGGGGAGATTCTCTATTATGCTATTACTTCACTCGATTTTAATAGGCAGCATGCAATTATGTTTCAGATATTGCTTAGTGGAAAGAAAACTAATCAAAAGGCATTATGATTATTTGTACAGTTTTGATAGGATTCAATCAAGAAGGCCAATTTCAAATAAAGAAAACCAAAAATACATTATCTTTATATAAAGATATTGCAATTGTATCCACAAATCTGGAATACATAACATATTTTTAGTACATCTGAACAAATCATAAAAAACTTGAAATTATAAAAAAAAAAAAAAAAAAATGACTTGAATTACAAAATATATTAACATTAGCTATCAATAACTGTTCATCTTAAATTATGTAAAAATAAAAAATCAGTGTGCTAATCAATTAAATAATAAAAACTGAAAACACTGTATTCTTTGTAAAATGTGTGATTTGGATCCTAGCAAAGAAAAATATTCAATTTTGCATGTTAATCCTCCATCTGGTTTTTTTTGCATCTCTATAAATTTAATAATTATAACCTTTGAACATTGATGGTTTCATACTGAAATTCTCAAATCCTAATTACCTTAATGTGCATAATGTTTCAATAAAACCAGCAAAGAATGGAAAGAATTAAAACAACTAGTATTTTAATGCTAAAAATTATTTTTAATCAACAATTAATTACTTACTCAGCATCCTGGTCCAGTTTTTCTTTATCCCATTCTCTTTCTTTTCTACTCTCGGCCTTTGGAATAGCACCTTCTTCATTTTCAAAACTGATATTTTCTTTTTTTGTTATCTAAACAATATCAAGGAAATGAATTTAAAAATATTAATTTTAAACTGAAGAAGATATAGAATAAAAAACTTTAAAAATATAAATTTTGCAACCAATCTACTGACCATTCTTTTTTTTTTTTTTTTAGTTACATGAGAAAACACAGAATGAGTGGAATGTGATTGTTATTCAAAATCTTTTGCCTTAGTAACAACAATCAACAAGAGAAAAAGAAGTGAAGAAGTAGAAAATTTCAAAAAAGCACCAGGTATTCCCACATTTATGATCTACTCATAAAGCCATGTTCAGATTTGAAACATTTTGACAAATTTTTGTATGTCTCTAGATGATGCAGTTTGAACAAGTAAAGCAAGCTCCACTTGTAAAGGCGTCCAACAGAAATTCTGCTACCCCAAAAGTTGTAATTCAAACACATCTCAATTTCCTTCCAGACTGCAATAAACAACAGGCTTATTGCAGCCTGGATGGAAATGGGGGAAAATATGACTTGTGGCACTGAAAATTTCTTTTTTATAAATCTGAATGCAAATTAAAGATGAGACCTTAGTAATACATGGTAACAATTTTATACACATTGATAGACTAAACTTAACTACATATATGTGTGTGTATAAATTAATTAAGTTTTAAAATTAAAAATTTTAATCTCATTGATAATATTAGGTCCACAGTATTTTTCTGTTCATAAATGATAGGCTTAGTCCTTGCCACTTCTTAGTTTGAGTATATTTTGATACATTCACTCGAAATTTCTATACATACAAAATATAGCTTCCCAATATCTGCCAGTCTCCAGTCTGATATTTTAATATAAAAAAGATGAGCAATAAATGTTACTTTAAATCTACAAGATTCAGTAACACAAAAAGAAGAATTCATTAAAGTGTGTGAAAGACTTAAATTTACACTCATGAAAATTACTTTAAGTAAAAAAATTTTAAATAAAAGTCTATTTTGTAAAATAAGAATTTTGTGAGGAGTCTCAAATATTTTTTTAAAATAATAGATGGAGTCTATATGGAAATTGGAAAAGAAAAAAACAAGTGCATGTTAAAAAATGCTTTCACTTAACACAATATGGAAATAATTTTCGATTAAACTGTCTATTCATTATGTATTTTATGAATCCATACAAAACATACAAGCATATGTTTCAGTTTGTCTTGAGTTTTCAAGAGAGAAAATTAAAACACAGCAGCCTAAAGCAATTAGTAATATCTTACTTTAACAGTTTAAATATCAAGTTCTTCAAATGGAGATTTTCCGATGTATACAATACAATTCAAGACAAAAATATTTTTACCAACAATTTTTAGTTTTAATAATAAAATATTAAACTCTTAAATTTTTTTTTTTTTTTTTTTTTTTTTTACTGTTTAAAAAAATATAAACTAATCCTAAAATTAAACATCACAGATCTGAAAGTGCCCTCCCAATATTCAAAAGCAGTTAATTCTAAGCTCTTTAGAATTACGAGAAGAATAATTTTAGTCTTAAAAAACTGTTAAACTAGTTTACTGAACAGCATTAAAAATACAATCTACAGATACTATTCAGTTATGAAATAAGCTCTTTACTTAGGAAAACCCTAAATCTGATCCCATGGTAAAAATTTAAGTATATTCAGAATATTTTTAATTAAAATTCTCTTATAAGCAATCATATTTCTCTTATAAAATTTTATATTTCTATTGAAAAGTTTTGAGTTTTCTTAGAAAGAATTTTTTGAGCAATGGAATATAGCATTAATAAGTAACTGAAAAATTCATAGGAATTCTAATTTAAGATCAATCATTATGTTTTTAAATGAGTTAAATGATTTCATAAAGCTGATATGCAGAAATGAAAAAAAAAAATCTTTTTTTAATGAATACCTATTAAATCAACATACTAAAAATATGAAAGAAAATTTTTAAAGAGAAACTTTTAAATCATACTGCAATATTTCTACAAAATTAAGTGATCAACAAGGTTGAATAAAATTTGTAAAACTTTGAATTCTTAATATTTTATTGATTATTTTATTATTCCCAAATGAAAATAAGTAAAAGAAAATATCTTACTTTACAGCTGAATTTTTAGCTTCAGCTTTCAGACGATCTTGCTCCACTTCCTATAAAAGAAAACGTAAACAGAAAAAAATAAATTCACAACCACCCAATTAAAGGAATCTGAATATTTATTAAAATTAATCAATAGATTCTCAACATTTTATTTTATAAACTTCATTTTAAATTATTAAACTATATTTTCTTATCAAAGTACAATTAACAAAACAATAATTATAGAGAAAAAATTTCATAAAATGGAAAGAAACAGAATACCCATACATAATACTGATTAACTATGCAAAAAAGCAGAACTCAGAATTTACTTTTAATTTATTGAACCTGGGAAAAATTGATAAAATAATTATAAAAAGTATTCATAATATTTATAAAGGAATGAAGTTTAGAACATAATTAGGTAGATAATACAAATGGAAAGGAGGAATTGTTTAATAGCACAGGGACCAATTTTGCCTGAGCTGCACTGAACAATAAATATTATAAAGTGAATACTAGTTATGTGTTTTTCTATAAGATGTATCATGAAAATTTGTAAAAACTGAATAAAATCCCAACTTATAAACCTAAAAATTTCTTAATTTTTTTCAATATTAGTTTTTATGGCATACAACTATATATTTGTACAAAATAAAACATCAAATATATAAGGTGTGTTTAAAATATTAGTTTTGAATCCTGATCAGTATAATAGTAACAAATAAAATTATTCTAAAACTTTCATTTTTTTCAGAAGATTAATTCAGTTTTCTGGAACATATCACAATGTTATCAGTTTTGGACCACGTTTCTTTATTTTTCCAATTTTGTAAAAACTATTTTTTTATATGAAAGGCAATAAACATTGATTTCTGAGTTATTTACAACAAATATGTTCTCACAAGAATGATCTTATCGTTATATTTCTAGAAATAGTTTGAGCTTTAGAGGATTTATAGCTAAATATAGAACAATTTTAAATATAAGTGATACAGAAATCAAAGAAGGTGTTTCAGTTTAGACTGAAGAGGTATCAGTTTTAGCCCTAAAGCATGCTAAGTTACTAAATTTTTAGCTTCTAAATATGATATATTCTATGAAACTTTTATTCTCTATAAATTTTTCTGAGCATGCCATTGTGGATAAGTTAATTGGAAAAAAAAAAAAAAAAAAAAGAAAGGATGACGACAAATTAACACATTGCGATTCTGATCTACATTCGGCTTGTGAATGACCAATACTTGCACATCCAGAGAATGTTTGTTTTCCATAATAATCCATTTGAGAATATCCATATCTCTAACATTTGAAACATCTTATTGGATTTGGTACATATGGATGATAGAACATTGAATCGAAAAACAACTTTGGTAACCATATAAGTTAGACAGATAACCAGTTTTAATGTTTTGGAGGAGAATGGAATCAAAACACTTAAAAAATTAAATGTCTATTTGAAATTAATTCTTGTCTTTAATGTCTATTTGAATATACCTTGATCAGGTGTTATTTCACTTCATATGGAAAATCAAGTTGGGGAAATGACACCATGAGAATGGTTCAATGCAATATGTGGTACAACGGTAATAAGAAAATTTAAAAATTTGTTTGCACATAAAAACACTTTTGACTGAGTCTGTGTTACTTGATATTATATTTTTAACAGGTTTTAAATAACCACAAATGGCATTTTGTGTATTTTAAACAGTGACACTGACTTAAATTCATTATATTTGGTGCAGATACAATTAAGAATTTGACAAATGTTAACAACCAGGTATTTTTTAATTTCACTTGCTACTTTCCTTCAGTTATTAGAATGAAAGGAAATGCATTACTGGAATGGTATGCAGCTGAAATCCTAAGCAGGATTGTAAGCAGCCAGGACATTTGTAAACCAGATACGCAACCCACCTATCAGAAGTAGAGGCTAAAGAAATGCATTTGCAAGACTAAAGAGCACAGCTAAATTAGCAAAGATCTCTTTTCCTGGGGGATACAGCTAATATGTGATTAGCTGAAATTAAAAGAAAACAGAAACAGAGCAAAATAAAATAGTCATTAAAGTGAAATTAAACAAGAATTTAAATTACAAAAATAAATTTCCATTATAAATTTAATAAAGTCATTAAACATTAAGAATTATTTATCATTTGTTGAAAAATGCTGAAAAAATTATTGATGGACACTTGACAATAAAAAGTCAAAGATAACCAATATGCACTACAGCATGATTCCCATACACATATAAAAAAGAGATGTGTCATGTAGAGATGATGCTCCGAGGGTAAATTATACTAAGGAAAATACAAATAAATAAATAAATAAATTATGGCTTGACTCATGATAATCACTTACAGCATGTCTTTGTTTGATTTGCTCATTTTTAAATTTCATTTCATTCATGCGCCTTTCAGCAAACTCATCTTTTCTTTAAGGCTCCATTCACTGAATGGCTATAAAAAAGGCTAAAAGTTAAATTAAAAGAAAACAATGCTTGTAGAGAAACTTTAACAACATCACAAGAAAATTAAAACTAAATCAGCTATTTTAATTTGCCATTTTGAAAGAAATAGTTTTATAGCTAGGAAGAACAAAAATAATATTCAAAGACATAAAAAAACAAGAATTTTGAGTAAATATGAAATAATTTTCTTCTCAAAATATTTCTGTTGAAATAGCCCTTTTAAATATTTAATACTTATATTGCCATTTTAATTTGTTTTAACAAACAGAAGAGCCCCTTAATCTTCATTATGTTATATCAAGTGTGAGTATTCTAGTATATGCATATATATGCACAATGCCCACATACATACACAGTAGTACAATCATTTTTATTTCCTCATTACTACAGTAAATGTCTAATTTTTAAAATGAATTCTAGAATCCACACTAAATTGATAAAAAGTCTAAATTTTAATATTCATTAGAAAAATAAAAAAGTCATTATGAAGCCTAATATAATTTTTCTTTTAAAAACCTGAATTACATTTTTTTGTTTAAAAAAATTTTCGGAAAAAAAATTGTTATATTAACATTGCAGAAAGATCTATTTCAACATCCTATATACCTCAAAACATTCCTTTTCATTATTTGGTTTAATTTCTAATGTAATTTAATTATTTTTGGTAAAATTTAAAACTTTCCTTCATAGTAATTTTCTGTTAAAATTGTAATGTCTTATGTTTTGAAGCGCGTAATATTTAAAAATGTACACAGACTATAGAATGAGCATTTTTCACTTTTGAACAAAGAATAGTTACAAAACATTAAGTTCTTAATTGATAATGCCAGTTTTCAGTTATTTTAAAAAAGAAAACTACAATTTCTGTCTTGTACAGAATTACAGTTCTTAAAATTAACTAGGAGTAAATGAGGGTACTACTGCACTTTTCTGAACTACATGTCAAATTTTCATAAACGAATTTTTAAAATCAAATTAGACCTGTCCCCTTATCTTTTTAATAAAATTGCAATAAAAAGTTAAAAGAAAGCACCATATAATCCACTTAATATTTGTATTTTTACAACTGCATACAGAAATAATATGAACTTTTTAAGCATATTTACTTCAGAAATTGAAAAGTAAACATTTTCGGAAAGGATATAGATTTTCAGAATGTGTAACATGAAATTTTTGAAATGGTTAGTCTCAAATTTTGTAACACAATCATCCTTGCATATAACTTTCCATTCGATTTATTAAAACTTAAGTTGATAAATAAAATGATTAAAGTAGCAGGAATTAGTAAAAGGATTTTCTAAACACAAATTTTAAAGTATAAGAAACATATAAAATCATACAATAGCTAAATTTACTAACCTGGTTATTAGGGTGGTCTGCTAGTTAACCTAGTAATTAACCTATTAGTTTAGTGTTATTTCTTCCAGTAAAGTTATAATTTGGGAAAAACAACAATTTTTATAAATATAACATATTCTTAATGTAAAAATGAAAGCCAATAAATAACTACATACCAAAGCCATTATAATTAAAAACTGTCAGCCACAGTTGGCTAGAATTTCAAATACCTGAAAAACAATTTTTACACTTTAGATCAAAAATAGAAAATACTAATTATAAATAATTAATAATATATTGATGAAATAAAATATAAAGTTAATATTTGTGTATATATATATATAAGTTAAATGTAAACAGAATTTCACATTCTTCGCTGACAAACACACAGCAGTTTTCCTATTTTTCTAAGAGTTAATCACATCTTTCTCAAAAATCCTAAAGTTTTTTTTTTAAATATTACCCACAATGGTATTCTATATTTTCTATTTTCTAATATTTATCGTGTCCTTAAAATTTTTCTATTATACAGTGTATTTTACTTCTTTTTCATGAATATGTATAAAGAGAATTAGTGAATAAATAGCAATACAACCATAAATAAAATCAATCTTGAGTTACATCAACAAAGTAGGTATCAGAATTGAAAGTGTTTTCAGGTGTAAAGACTTCTAACTGTATATAATATTCTAATTAGAATAGTGCTTTCCAAAAAAAGGTCCCCCCCCTTTTCCAAGAAGATGCAAAGACATCTTTCAATAATAAAATGATTTTTTGCTGCAATAAGTTTTTCATTCAAATAATTTAAAATGAAAAGAAAATGGATTTAAAAGCAGGACTGAACTGCTTTGTTATTATCTGATTGATTTCTTCTGATTATAAACAAATCTATCTAATGTTGCACAGTAGAATATAAAACTATTAAAACTTGCAAATATTTTAGCATAACCTCAAAATGTAACTCTAGAATTCTACTAATATTTACTATTTCTTACATTTGAGGCTATCATTGTTAAAATAGAAAAACTTATTGAATTGAAAAAAAATTGAATCAAGTTAAGCAACAATTAAATAGTTGTCTTTTTAAAGGAGTTATGATAACTTACATAGCACTACCATTCAAACGACAATTTTTTCAACTAACTGAAGATAGAATACAATTAAACATGTTTTGTTTAACTTTTGAAATAGCATTATAAAAATGTAAATTTTTGAGATCTTCTTTAAGGCAAAGTAGGATAGTTGCCCAAATCATTTTTAGAATTAGATAAATCTTTTTTTGCATATCACTAAGAGGTGATAAGATAAATAGACTGGAATTTTTATAATTTTGAACATCATACAACTTCCCAATAAAAATATTAGAAATATTATCAGTTGTTTCCTTACCAGCAGGGATGATAAGCAAATAAATAGCACAGGCAGAGCATATATGCATGAGGTATTTGAGAACAAAACAATAGTTTGAGAAAACAAAATATTTTTAATAGAAAACCAATTTCATTGTCACAGAATTTGATACATTAGTATTTGCATTTGTATAGTAAAATCTTATCCAATAAAAGGCCTCCACCTTCGATATGACTGCATGCCTGGATCAGCTGATCCTTATTCATGTTGGCCATAATATCAACAATGACAGCCTTCAACTACTTCTTCTTGGTGGTCCCTCTCTGAAAAGACACCCTGATGTAATAGCCCAGGAGGTTCAAATCTACAGAACTAGGAGGCCACATGATCATGAAAATTCTACAAGCCACTGGTGGGTTATGTAGGCTGACTGGGAGGGCCCAGTGAGTCATGCTGGAACATGTACAGTCTTCACAGGGCCTACTTGATCTAGGGATTGACAAGCATGATCAGTGTCTCAATACAGACAGTGGCATTGACCTTAAGCCCTTCTGGAAGAACAGTGAGGTGCCCAGCATGCTCTGGTTCACCTTTAAAGATCAAAAGGTGAATAGGAGGAATAATAGGTGGCTCAGCGCGACACCAGCTGAGGTCCACACAATTAATCTGTCATGGTCTTGGGATGGTGAACAACAAGGGTCATATTATACTGACTCACTT
This sequence comes from Caerostris extrusa, assembly GCA_021605095.1. Lineage (NCBI taxonomy): Eukaryota > Metazoa > Arthropoda > Arachnida > Araneae > Araneidae > Caerostris > Caerostris extrusa. Next base: position 55,477 of record BPLR01018833.1, read on the forward strand.
CTTCCCACAGGGGCTTAAGGTCAATGCCACTGTTTACACTGAGACATTGGGTATGGTTGCCAATCCCTGGATCCAAGTGGTGGCCCAGGGAAGAGTGTATGTGTTCTAAGAGGACTCTGATCCCGCTCTCACACTGACAGATTATGCAATCCACAGAATTTTCATGATCATGGTCCCCAAAAATGTGTCCTCTTAAATCTCCAGATTTGAAACACATGAACACATTAAACTACTACATTTGGGATGTTGTTAAGAGAGACCAACAAGCAGCCTTACAATACAAATGAGTCAATGTAGATGTTATGGCCAACATGTATAAGAATCACCTGATTTGAATATGCAATAATTTTTGAAGTTGCATTGCAGCTGAAGACGACTTTTTATTGAATATGATTACATTATACAAATGTAAATCAAATTCTGTAGTAATAAAATTGGTTTTCCATTAAGAATATTTGTTTTCCTCAAATTATCATTTTGTTCTCAAATACCTCACGCACTTTGTAGTCAGGAACTTATATACTTTTTTTTTTGTATACAATACATAAGAGTTAGCATTTTTCAAAATATCACATAACATACAGCAAATACTGGTTGACACGAATTGAAATGATTAATTGACCAGCATGATCCATAGAACTCTCTGATAATGTCCAAAATATGCATACTAATATAATGTCATAATGTTAAAGCAAATATAATATGGTACACCTATTATTTATTTAGCACCATGATGATTCCACCGTGCATGTGTCATATAGTATTTTTTTTTCTATTGTTAATGCAGCACATATTGTCTTTCATCATTCTCTCAAAATATGTCAAAACCGTAACAAATTCAGCATTAACTAAGAAAAACCAAACAGAAAGAAGCTGCTACAATAAATTCATATTGTGTAACTGCTGTTCAAAAAGAAACCTCTTGGAGGCAGGATTTATGGAATTCTCTTTTTTTCCCTCAAACTCAACAGTGATGTATAGATTTATTGTGCCCATCACATAACACAGGAATCTTTTATTTGACTTTCTCATTCAGATTTCAAACTAAGCTGCATCAGATCAGAATACCAAAACGATGACCATCATGGTCTTTCTAAAAATACATTTATCTATAATAAAATTTTATTTTTAACAACCATTGATGAAATAAATACTGAATATCAACAATAAAATCTAACATACAGTATTTTTTAAGCAGATGAAAAAGAGTAACTCAACAAAGATGAAATAAATGCTACTTTAAAATCAAAGAATTGAACAGCACTAAATGATTAATTATTAAATATCTTTCAATATGTAGCATTTATAATATTAGATCATGGTTATTGAAAATCTTCAGGTAATTTAAACCTTTCTGTATATAGAGAGATGCATCACCAAGCAAAGACAGTATAACCATCACATATTAAATTTTAAAAAAACAAAAATAGAATCTTTAACTTTGAATTTAACAAATATAATTTCACTTTAACAAATTTATAATCATATTTTATAAAATTTTTTTTTTTTTGTATTTCACAATATCTTCTTTATTCTGTTTATGCCCACAATTAAATACACTAACAATATAAAAAATACAACTGCCTATCACAATATTTTTTAAATGAATTAGTATAAGTTTATTAACTTAAAATATTTAATTATTAAATGCAAGAGGAAAAAATATTTTTCAATTAAAAGAACTAGCTACAAAATAGAAAAGAATCAAGAAGTGTAATAATTAGACATTAAAAATATCTGAAGAATGTAAATCTTTATGTAAATTAGTAAAGCTACAAATAGTAAATTAATTCTAGATATGTTTAAAAATTACAAAAAAAAAAGAAAAGGTTTGGTTATGTTATATAGCAAATAAACTTCCTTTACATGTACAGATACAAATTGATTTAAAAATTAAAAATAAATAAAATATATAGGCAAATGCCTTCAAATTACTACCTCTACTTCTACAATAATTAGCATAACAACAAGTATTAATGATCGTATAGTTAAAATTGTTTTGTCATCAACAAAGAGTACTGCTAATAAAAAGCCAATTAATAAATATCCAATTAAAGAAAAGTTCAAGAACCCTAATAACTTTAGCAATAAAGTTCAAAATTATCAAGACTATCTAATTAATAAGGCAACAGAATCAGCCAGTTTCTTTTTAATGCCATCAATATCAAATACCCTTTCACCAGTCATAATATTAGAAGATTCATAGACTTCAAATAAATATAGCATAAAACTAACAAACTAATGGGTGCTTCAAAAAAACGGCCTTTTGATTACAATAATTTTTTAAAAAGCCTCCAATTAAAACTTTATCTCAGCAAGAACAAAATAGATATTTGAGAATTTGAACAGATCCTTATTGTAAATAGCTTTTCAAGGTTCCTTGTATAGTTGAAAGTTAGTTTAATAATATATAAAATGATAGAAAATTTCAAGAAGACCAAATACAAGGTATATAGAAAAGAATATTAACAAGCCAGTATAGAGCATGTAGAATAAAAAAAAATCATGGTTTGATAAAAGGCCAGATTTTTAAAGTTTTATTTTTATCAGAATTTTATCTTTATTAATAGAAAAATGTATATAAAAACTTCAAAAAGAAAACTTTAAATATAAAAGCTAACTAATTACTTTCGAGATTAATTGTCAATTTTAGAAAACAAATATAATGGCATGAATTAAAAAAAAAAGATTCACCATAACCATTAGCAAAACAAAAACTTGCAAAGACTTGGTGAGAGTAGAATTTTAATAATTTTTAAAAATAATATTTTAGTTTTAAAATTAAATAATTTAGATACAACGAATTTAGAATTTTTAAAAAGTTAAGCACAGAATTTATCTATGCTATCTCATAAAAAAAAAGTATTTGGAGAATTATTTTGTTATTTTCTCCAGAAACTACACTATTTTTAATGTCTGCTACAAATCAAATAGTTTCTTTGCTAATATATTTCTAAACATTTCCTCAGTTAAAAATTCTGCTTCTTACAGAATTAAACACATTTTTAATTTCTTATAAATTGCCTATGTTCAAATTTAACTGATCAGCAAAAAATAAACTACTGTTATACACAAAAGCATACATGAAAATCATATATTTAAAAACAAAACAAAATTATGTCTAGGATTAATAACTTTTTTTAACAATTGCTCACTGAAACACATAGTTTAGAAAAAAAGTAATAAAATTCAATGACATATAAAAATAAAACGATCTGAATCCATATGCTTTTTCGTTTTTAAAAAATAAACACGAGCAATACGAAACGTATATTTTTAGTGATACAATCAAAAGGCTGTCCAGTGTTTATTAAAAGTTTGATTTAAAATTAATAAATTTTAATTTTCAAATTAAATTACTTTTAATTTAATATAAGAAGCGGAAGTAGAACATTTCTTCAGAAACCGAAACTAAACGAACTGATAAATGAAATAAATATGCCCGCCACAAATCAAGTAATTCCTTTGCTAATATATTTATAAAAATTTTCTCAAATAGAAATTCTGCTTTTTACATAATGAAACCTATTTTTTCTTTTTCTATATATTGCCTGTATTTAAATTTAAATGACCAGCAAAAAATAAACTACTGTTATACACAAAATCATATGACAAAGTATATAAGATACTTTTAAAAACAAAAAGACGCTAGAATTAAAACTTTTTTTAAACAATTGTTAATTGAAGTACACAGTCTAGAGAAAATGAAAGAAAATTCAAAATCATACGAAAATAAAATGATCTGAATCCATATGCTCGTTTCGTTTTAAAAATAAACACGAGTAATACGAAATGTATACTTTTAAATCATAAAATCAAAAGTGTGTCCGTTGTTCAACAAGATGTTTAATTTGAATTCACGAATTTTAATTTTTAAATTAAAACATTTTTAATTAGATACAAGAAACAGAAGATAAACATTTCATCTGCAACCAAAAATACACGAACCGATTAATCACGTAAATATTACATACAAATTAATAAAAACTTACCAAGTGAAATTTATTTCTAGGTAACGTAGCTATTATTTATACGATGTTACAATAAATAACATTAACCATAAACATCAACATAATACGAAGCAGTCAATTTGACATACACATGCTGCTCGCCATCATATTACTCTGTTTTCATGAAAACTGAGATGAATTTAGTTGAACGTTCACACTACAGCTGCTAAGATTTAAAGGTTAAAAAAATTTTTTTTTTTTTTTTTAAATTCCAAATTTGTGAGTGGTAATTATCTACAACAAATAAATATCAAAATCCGTGTTAATAGGAACTTATCAAGTAATACTAGTATATTATTTAATATGTTTAAGTAGAATTAAAAAAAAAAATTTTTTTCCTTAAAGAATTGCTCTTATACTATAAGGAATGAGTACCTATAAAGGATAGGATTAATAAATAGCTGAGTTTATTTGTTATAAACAGAAATTAATCGAAGGTTTCATCCACCTGAAAATTTTCAGACCCACAAAATACAAAATAAAACAGCTTGTGTCACTCTTCTATGTATAAGTAGCGAGCTCTCTAAATGGTGAACAGATCTGCTACCGTATTGAAATTTTTGGCTCCTATTTCACGAGTGAAAATACCATAGGTAGAATCCAATTCCTCAGTACTTTCACCGGAAGAACTCCCAACCAGAATTTAAACATTCAATCAAGAAACATCAATCCTGAAAATTGTTTTTGCTCCCATTATTTCTAGACAGATAAAAAATTATATCTACAACTAATATGAATTCTAATTAACTCATCTAGTCTAGATACAATGAAAGCTATATTATCTATTATGCGTGAAGAAGTTACTAACGCTATCTTCTTAAAAGCCTATAGATCCACTCTTCTTCCCATTAAAGGAACAGAATCCACTATTAAGGCACGTACTATTCTTGAGCACAACAGTGCTTTGCTTAACAACTAATTCCCCAAATTTATTTCCCTTACTTATTATCTCCAGTTCGTGGGTAAAAGGGTTAACAGATGGGTTTGTTTTGTTGTCTACAATGTTACATTCAGCGCATACATTCAATATTCATCATCCATTGCTCAATTATATGAAACATTCTATCGCCCTTTTCGCGGGTACAATAAGGAAAGCGTGATTTGTGATTACATAACTTTTCTCCCAAGTAAACAAGTTCGCCGAAGGTCATGCACATCGTAAATTTATTATCCAGTTTTTTTTTTTTACATTGAAGGAAACAAAATAAGCCCTTGTGTTATATGCTTAAGTCTCCGTTCAATTCATGTTCGTGAAATTCCTCGCAGGCATAATATCTTAGTGGAATTTTTTGTTCAACATTGTTTTCGATCTTTTAAATTTTTCTCCTCTTTCTCGCCTGAGTTAAGTCCCAATATTAGTTGTGATTACTTCCGAAGTTTTCTTGGCACTGGAAAACCTTAAATCTAAAATACATTCTTTTTCAAAAGCAGTTATTGTGGGGAATTCTAGATTCGCCATTGAAGCAATCGCTTTATAAAGACAGCCTGAGTCTGCAATTGTAACCAAAATAAAACAAGATATCAGGTTATTTAATAAAAATGGTAAATAAATCACTTTCCAGTGGATTCCATCACATGTTGGAATTGATGGAAACGAAAGAGCAGATCTGCTAGCAAAAAAAAAAAAAGGAACAGAAGAAGTCCCTGGATAGTATCCTATCTGTTGTTTCCTATTAGGATTCATTGTGAAATGAATGTAGGGAGTTTTATTCACAGAGGACAACCTGAAGAAAATGTCAACAACATATATTTAAACAAAACAGCACAGCACATATTACATATAAAAAGCTTCTTCTTTCGCCATTTTCTTGAACACAACCGTGTCATCCATTTTCTTTTCTCGTCTCACTGTTGCCACTTCAGCACAGAGAAACTTACCTTTCATTACAGCTACAGTTTGACAGTGCGCGTGACACTATCCCTCTTGACTCTTTTAAGGTATCCGCGATAAAACTAAGTCATCGTATATTAGTGAATTATTATCTAACACCAAAGGAAAAGTCTAGGAGACAATCCGGGATGACTGGACATTTTTTTGTGGAAAAACTCGCAATTTTAGATTAAGAACTGAACAAGACTGCCTTGTAGAACATCTGACCAAAATAGCGTTTGTGAACTTTGATATATGTATTTTACACTGAAGTGACAAAAGTCATGGGATACATCTTAATATCGTGTCGGCCCTCCTTTCGCCCGGCGAAGTGCAGCAACTCGACGTGGCATGGACTCAACAAGTCGTTGGAAGTCTTTTGCAGAAATATTGAGCCATGCTGTCTCGATAGACGTCCATAATTGTGAAAGCGTTGTTGGTGCAGGATTTTGGGCACGAACAGACCTCTCGATGATGTCCCATAAATGCTCGATGGGATTCATGTCGGGCGATCTGGGTGGCCAGATCATTCGTTGGAATTGTCCAGAATGTTCTTCAAACCAATCGGGAACAGTTGTGGCCCGGTGACATGGCGCATTGTCATCCATAAAAATCCCATCGTTGTTTGGGTACATGAAGTCCATGAATGGCTGCAAGTGATCTCCAAGTAGCTGAACATAAGCATTTCCAGTCAATGTTCGGTTCAGTCGCACCAGAGGACCAAATCCATGCCATGAAAAACAGCCCACACCATTACGGAGCCACCACCAGCTTGAACAGTGCCTTGCTGACAGTTTGGGTCCATGGCTTCGTGGGGACTGCGCCACACTCGAACCCTACCATCAGCTCTTACCAACTGAAATCATGACTCATAGGACCAGGCCACAGTTTTCCATTCATCTAGGGACCAACCGATATGCTCACGTGCCCACGAGAGTCGCTGCAAGCGATGTCGTTCTGTCAGTAAAGGCACTCGAGTCGGTCTTCTGCTGGAATAGCCCAAGACAGCCAAATTTCTCCGCACAGTTCTAACAGACAAGTCCCCTTGTACGTCCCACATTGATTTCTGCGGTTATTTGACGCAGTATTGCTTGTCTGTTAGAATTTACGACTCTTTGCAGACGTCGCCGGTCTCGGTCGTTAAGTGCCGGCGGTCGACCACTGCGCTGTCCATGGTGGGATGTTATGCCTGAAATTTCATACTCTCGGCACACTCTTGACACAGTGGATCTGGGAATGTTGAATTCCCTAACGATTTTCGAAATGGCATGACCCATGCGTCTAGCTCCAACTAACATTCCACGTTCAAAGTCTGCTAATTCCCGTCGTGCGGTCATCATCACGTCAAAACCTCTTCACATGAATAACTTGAACAGAAATGAAAGCTCTGCGAAAGCACTGCGCCTTTATACCTGTTCTACGCGATGCTACTGCCATCTGAAAATTTGCATATTGCTATCCCATGACTTTTGTCACTTCAGTGTATATAAGACAGAGAAAATGAATGAGGTCTATCTATTTGTTTGCTCGGGATTGGGCTCTAACTTACTACAGAAAGGTGATTTGTGTACTCTTTACTGGAAGGCCAGAGAAAGCATATCCTGATCACACGGTCTTTTGTTATGGTAGTTCTAGCTTTTCAAATTTTTATCCTTAGAACATTTAACTTGTTTTTAACTATTTTTAAGACATTTTGGTCGCTTTTGTTAAGAATGTTTGGTCTTTTCCCTTTGTAATTTTGATTTGTTTATATGTTCTTTTTTTTTTCTCTACGGTAAGTGGTCAAATTTATATGGAATGAGTTCCAATAAAGCCATATGATCAACAACTTCTTTTATCGTGCTTAACATAGAAAAAAAAAAAAAAAAAAATGTTTTTCTCTATACAAACCCTTTTCCTTTTTTATCAATATTATCTCTTTTTATTCACTTAGCATTTGGCTCATGAACAATTATAATAATGAGCCAAATGCTAAGTGAATAAAGTGAATAAAGTGCTAAGTGTCTTTTCCTTTACATATTATGCTTCACATTTTTATAATTAATATAATTATTATTCCTTAGTTATTTTATTGGCGACAAAGACGTAATTTTCCTTTTGTGTAATCCATAAAAACACAACATCTTTCGCCTTTACTAAATAGTAGTAAATCTAGAAAAACAAAAAAATGACATTTAAAAGTGCTAGAAGTAGTAATGATTGTTCCTAAAAAGAAAAACAGTTCACAACAGTCACTTTAAAAAAATTAAGTGTCTAATTATTTTTTACCATTTTCCAAAGAAAAAATAAGTGTTTGATTTTCGTTTTATTATAATACATATATTAAATATTATCAAGCAATAAAATTAATTTATGTGTCATTATTTTAAATATTCAATCTGCTATTCATGTATTACCAATCGATAAAAAATTTGAATGCAACATTAAAGCCATTATGACGTTTATTTTAATAATGAAAAGTGCTCAGAAAGTGTAAAATTTTTTTTTCTTGTTAAAGTAAATAATTATTTTTAACGAAACTAATTTTTAAAAAATGCTTTATGTATTTAATTTGCTTTTCATGTATTGCCAATCGAAAAAAACAACACTAAAGCTATTATAACTTTTATTTTAATAACGAAAATGATTGGGGAAGTGTAACTGTATTTTCTTTTGTTAAGGTGGATGGTGAGATAAAAAAAAAAAAAGCATGAGAATGCTCTGCTTAATAGAGACGTTAAATGAATTTACAGTAGAAATATATGCCTTCAGGATACTTTTCTGCCTTAAACTAATAATTTTTGATACATGTATTAGTATATATAACTTTAACTTAACTGTTATTCATTTAATATCTTAATTTTATATCCATTATTAATTAACTCTAAGAAGAGCGATGAAAAGGAAATAACAGGTAGGTTAAAACAGATAAGTCTGCAAATTGTTGCTAAGCTACTTACGCTGCTGATGTTGCGATTTCCTCATCACATACTTCAACATTAGCTATCGTTGAAGAACTCCAAAGATATGCATATAAATTACAAAATTGGCTCACCAATTGGTAAGTTAAAATGAACTCCTTTAAATGTGCATGTCTAATGTTAAGCCAAAAAAGAAACTTGAATCCTCCCAATATCCTCATTTTTAAGCACCCCGTTCCCTGGGTACAACAATACTAGTACCTAGGGAAAATTTTAGATTCTAAATTGTCGATCTCCCCTCACCTTAGAAACGCAACTGCGAAAGCAACTGATATGAGTAAATTGCTCCAATGCTTAATTTTTCGAAAGAGTAAACTTGCTATCAGGCACAAAATTTTTGTTGTATGCAGCCCTTCTAAGACCCATCTTTTCTGTGGCTGTCCTATATAGGCTCCCATTATAGCGATCAGTCTGAAAAGCTGCAAGGCTACCAGAATAAGCATCTCTCCACTATAGTTACTACTTCTTGGTTTGTCTGAAAATGAAACATTCATAAATATCTCAATATTGAACCCATTTTTGGAAAGTATCAAAACAAAAAAATTCAAATTTTCTTTCAAAAATATCCTCAAATCCAAAGCGAACAGCTAAAGGCGCTACCAACAGATGATCCTGCTATTTGCAGAAACGCCCTAGGTTGATTCTAATTCAAGAATTTGACTTCTTCCCCAAAATCAAAAGACGAAGGGTTGATACGCACAGATCATTATGAATCTGAGCTGCGAAGTAAATTTTATCTAAGTTGCTGTATAGTGACAGTACAGAAACACCATCCACTGGGCATGTCATTACGGAAGCTTAAGGCTCGTTCACACTGAGGCGTGAGGCGTTGAACAGCGTGAAGCTTTGACCAATCATTAGCCTCACAGCGTTCGCCTCAAACCGGTTGAAATCCACCACTTCGAGTTTACCAACTTTCAACTCTCAAATGCTTGCTGCGTCATGTGACTTGGATTGAGCCAATAGTAGATCTGCTATCTAGTAGAAGTAACTGGAACTTCACTAGGCGTAAAGCGATTTCTGAAGTTTCGGTGTGAACGGGTCGAAAAAAATTTCTTTCCTGCCGCGTGACGCGTCGCCGCCTCACGCCTCGGTGGGAACGAGCCTTTATTTGCCTTCTCCTCTTGCTACTATGAGAGCGTGTTTCAAAAACATGTGATCTAATTACCTCTTTTTTTTACATACTACTCAGTTAAATCATATTAAATTAAATTTTTGTCTTTTTATTTTGAAACTCGAGTTCAAATCCTTTGATTTAAAATTTTTGAAGGCATGTTCAATGGACCACTAATAGTTTCCTTTTTCAAAATTTTAATCATTTCACTCCTTTCCTACTTCCCATTTTATTTTTGTAAAATTTTTCAGTGATGATGATCTATTCAGTTCCTGATTAAATTTAATTTTTAAAATTTAAATAAAATTGAAAATTAAATTTTTAACTGTTAATTTCTGTAACTAACTTAATTGTTTCTTTTTATTAATTATTACATGGAGTCTTAGTGCCTCTCGTACCACATAGCTACTCCCAAAGGAAATGTTTGTTGTCATATAGAAATTTTTCTAATACTATATCACGGTTTGAAAAAATATTTTTAAAAACTGGTGAAACAAGCGATTTTATTGAATTTTGAGATTTAAATATATAATATCAATTCACATTAAACTGATGAATTGTAAGTAAAAAAAATAATTTTTGGAATTAAATATTTTTAATACTTTAATTCTCAACAAGAAAAAATCGTTTTTCTTATATTATTTCTTGAAAAAAAATGCACTCATTTTTTATGAAAATTGCAAGACCATCAAAGAATCATCAAAACTAAATGAAATTTCTTTCACATATAATCTACAATGTTACAAAGGAATGATTGATTTTACAGAGTGCAAACAAATATTACATGTCAAATATTAGCATTTGGTGAAATCGCTACACTGTACTATCTACAATATGTCATGACATATAATAAACAGATTTTTAATGTGTGCCTAAGGAATATAGCATATAAGATTGCTTCTATATGAGTGCAAAGTTCATCCATGTTTGGTACTGAGCAAGCATGCCGATCATGAGTGAGTTGCCGACTAACTCACGTTCGAAATGATATATAACAGTTGGGCTGACATATTCGTTGGCTGACACATAGATGGCTCTACTAGTATTAAATCCATATAAATTTTAGTTAGCCCTAACCTTCAAAAGACACGTGTATAATTTTGACAGCTGTTGCAGTATTAGTAAGTGAGTTATAGCATTTTTAGTAAAGCAACTTTTGTTAGTTTGAAAAAATGGATAAAAAGAATTTCGTGTGCTATTTAAAGCATTGCTTTTTTGGCGAAAAGAAATGCTATTGAAGCCAAGGCTTGGCTTGATAAACATTATTCGGACTTTGCACCAGGAAAATCAACCGTAGAGAAGTGGTTTGCTAAATTTAAACGAGGCGAAATGAGCACCGAGGACGATGCACACAGTGGACGCCCCAAAGAGGCTGTTACCGATGAAAACATCAAAAAAAGTCCACAAAATAATTTCTGATAACCGTAAAGTGAAGTTGATTGAGATAGCTGAGACCCTAAAGATATCAAAGGAACGTGTTGTAGATATCGTGAATGAATATTTTGATATGCGAAAGTTCTGTTCAAAATGGGTGCCGCGCAGTGCTCACAATCGACCAAAAACAACAACGAATTGATGATTCTAAGCAGTGTTTGGAGCTGTTCAATATTAATAAACCCGAATTTTTGCGTCGATATGTGACAATGGATTAAACACGGCTCCATCATTTCACACCGGAGTCCAATCGACAGTCAGCCGAGTGGACTGCACGTGATGAACACTAATGCTATAACTCACATACTAATAGTGTAACAGCTGTCAAATTTATACATGTGTCTTTTGAAGGTTAGGGCTAACTAAAAATCATATGAATTTATTACTAGTAGCGCCATCTATGTGTCAGCCTATGAACTGTTCAGTCCACCTGTTACCTGATGAATGAGTAGGCCAACGAAAAAGTGTTATCTGTCTTCAAATGAGGAAAGTTCAATATTTCTAGCAACATGAGGACAGGTATTATCCCTATGAAATACAACAGGCCTTGAAGGGAGGGTATGTCTTCGTGTTCTAAATTCTGCCTGCCGTAGTGGTCACTGTTGAAAATACCAACAGTTCTTAGTAGCAATGATCGTCTTTGATTTCTAATAGCTCACGATTTGGGTTCGTTCAATGTGAAGCTGGATAAAACACTCAGGAAGATGGCCTTCACCTCTATTGCTCCAACTTGGACATCATTGAAGTCTAAATTGGAGTGATACTCATCGAAAAAGATTATTTTTTGCCAATCAGTATGCTACAGGTTCTATTGATGAGTTCACATCACCAACATGAGTCCATCATTATTGTAGTTCGAGGCCCTTATAGTTTAACGTCGGTGGAATCCTTCATAAAGGAATGTATTCACATAACGCATGGCACTTCACATGTCAACGAACTGTGGAGGTGTACATTGGTACACTTATTACTGTTTAAGAGAATAATCCTCTATAGTATAGAGTTAATGCAATATTATTGTTTAGACACTATAAAATTAACTGATACCACAAATCTGATTTCCAGTTCTGTTTAATAATGTATAAAGAAAGCAATAACATTTTATAACAATTACAGCAAAAAATAATAATAATAAATAAAAATAAAACAAAACAATACTGATTAATCCAGAAATCCTTAAAGAGAAACTTCTGTCAGTGGTTTGCGATATCTTAACAATTGATAAGTTTCTTCCCATAACATAATTAGGACATTCATGAATAAAAAAAAAAAAATCAAATTTTATCACTGATTTAGTTTATATAATATGAATATTAATGAAACGTAAAGAAAAACAAACGAATTTTGAACTAATGGAGTTTCAAAAATTTTAGTCTTTTAATGTTATTTTTAAATTGAAACTTGTTTCTAATTTTAGTTCCGTCTACTCCATAAAAATACTTCTCCAAAAAAGTTATAACTCATATATATATATATATATATATATACTCTCTCAGGAATAAGCGTTGTCAGTGCAATTCCTTGGCTACTATAGGAGCATCTTTCCACCCTAATATTAAATGCACTACACAATTTCGCTCACTTAAAGAATATTGTCAAACGTGTTTGGTTCAGTTCTCTCCTTACCAAGAAAGTAAGTGAGTGACTCACTTGTGTCACTTAGTATACGATGCTCAAAACAGAATTTTGATTGGAGGTTCCTTGGGAGTATCCTAAGGTTAGCCTGACTCGTGGCTCAGAAATAACTTGACCCTCTAGTGAGCATTAGGGCCGAGGTTCAATCTACTGGCGGCATTGTTGTAGACACTGTTTCATAACGAGGAAACTAGATGGCATTTTGATGTTCATTATCTTGCCTTGTTAGTCAGACTACTTGGTGGGCGTTCTCCAGGTTTTCTTCCATACGATACACAAATGCGGGGTAGTTCCACCTAAAAGACTTCCTGGAAGGCGCTGCCCTCCTTCTTCAGCCACTCGGAGCTAAGTCAGATTTCTACTTATGGGAGCTCCATCAAAACAATGCAATTTTAGTGCTATTAAATCTCTGACTTGCACATTATGGAGTATTGGTAGTAACGAAACTTAAGTTTGAATTGCTTTTGATAGCCTGTTTTCGATAAAAAATTAATTAGATTTGCTTTCTGTGTGCGTGTGTGTTTCCAAAATATGCAGGTAGAATCATTTAGGTGGAAAATCCAACAAGCCTAATAGGGAAAAGACTATTCAAATGAATTAGAAAAATTATTTTTCATAGTTTTCAAACAGATATTTGAACCTCAAATGAAATTCTCACAATAAATAAAAATTCCTAATTAGTTCCTATTAATTCCTAATTCCTAACTTACACTTGTTTTAAAGATTAATTTTTTAACTTGGTTGTTTATTACAATCAAGTTTGTAATAAACAACCAAGTTAAAAAATTAATCTTTAAAACAAGTGTAAGTATAAATATGTGTATATATGTCATTTTAATCAAAGATTTTGGGTTACAGATTACGTATCAAACAATTTTGGATAATTATATCAGTTTTGATTTAAAAAAGATAGAGAATAAAAATATCCTAATCGTCATAAATAGATATTAGCGTTACTGATAAGTTACAATTGTGGTAATTGAATGCTTAGACAAAACAATTATACGTGAATTTTTGAATTTGATCTTATGTATTTTGCTTTAATATAATTTTTGAATATAATTAGGCACAGTATAATTAACATGCCTGTTGCATTAGAAATGAACAATAATGATAATCTAAACATCAGTATTATGAAAAGTAAGATTTCACTATTATTCATGTGAATTTTAAATGAATTTGAAAAATTATTATTCACAATTTTCATAACAGTTATTTTAATCTCAAATGTAACAGCATTAATGAATACAAATTTCTTATTTATTTTCCAATTTGTTTATTTTCTTCCATTTACATATACGAAAAAAAAAAAAAAAAATTATACCGCTTTCGTTCTAAAACATCAGTATCTCTCAAAAGCTGGTGTATTTAAATCGAAAACGAATCAGAAGGATAAGTATCTTCAGAGGCTTTTAATTTCCGGAGGTTATCGATCACCGACCTCGTTGCTATGGAAATTACGTTTCGATAGTTATGCAATGTAATGCTGCCAAAATGCAATTCATACATTAAGTTGCGAAACTCCTTGTTTTCATTTAAAATGATTCATGAAATCTTGATGTAATCTTAGGTGGGATTTTTCAAGAACAATTAGTCATTTTGAATTCTAGTTATAGTAAAATGAAAGTTAAGTCTGTCAATTCAAAAGTTAAATTACAGTTGTTATCAAGCTATAATTATTGTAAAAACGCCCGATTTGTATCTCAGTGGCAACGCAAGCCGCTGGTGAGCATTAGGGCGGAGGTTCAATCCTTTGTCGGCTTTGTTGTAGACACTGTTTCAAAAAACGAGGAGACAAGTTGGCGTTTGTGATATTCAGCTTGTCTCGTTAGTCGGACTACTACTACACCACACCATATCTCTGTGCCCAGAGCTGAGTTGTTCCTTTTACAGTTTGGGAATGATGTGGGTGGGTGAGATGTGAGATCCGTGACGCTTTACGATCATATGAGACAGGGACCTACGGCTTAAAGTGGATTTCCGAACCACTACAGACATCCATGGCACCGCCGGGACTCGAACCCGAAACCTGTGGCACCAAGAGCCATAGCGCTAGACACTTGGCCATTCAAGACCCCCGTGGCAAATCAGGGGTAATTTCCCTAAAAGTCCTCCCAGAAGGCACTGACTTCCTTCTTTACAAACACGGAGCTAAGTTCGACTTCTACCTACGAGTACTCCATCACAACAGAAGCTACCCCATCTTTCTCCCTCCTTTCATGAGCCACACGGTTCTTGGACTTGGTCTAGATGTTGCTGTCTACCAAGTGGGATAAGAAGCAACACTATTGTAAAAACTGCTTTATAGATTTTATTTCAGCACAGTTCTGATCTACCGATAAGATAAGATTTGAAACAATTCCTTTGCCGAGGTTTCTTAAACAACTCAAGTGATCATAAGAGATTTTGGTTAAGTAAAAGAAATAAAGTTTTTAAATCAGATCACGGCAGTAACATCATCCTTGTGTAGAACGTATAGGGAATGTATGGCGTTATTCGAAAATGACTATAGATAATGGTTTTATGTCGTTGGAGCTAAATTACAACAGCATTAGTATTTAGTGATTAGAGATAAAAATGTAAAGATTTATTATATAAAATTTTACAAATTCATATGATAAAAAAAAATGTTGCAACATTACTTCAGAAAAATTCCCATTTTTGTTGAAATTAAACTGCAAGTATCTAATTTCATATAACCTAACATTTAAATAAAGTTTAAACTGCTCTTTTTTATAATAATCTTGAAAGAATACCAATTTTTTATTGTTTGGTCAGCGCTTTTAATCATTTTATATATATAACCCCTCAAAGATTGTAGTTCAATTTAAAGAGAACCATCATTTGGTAAGGTAACTTTCATTCCTATCACCATCCTGATTTAATATGATTCCCAGAAGGGGCATTTAGGATTTTTCATGCTTCTCTCATGTGTAAATGAGATTTTATGGAAATGACACATCTTTTTAAAAAATAATTTGTTGGAAGGGATGCAGTTTCATAATATTTTGTTTGTCAAATGCGAGAACATTTCCATTATTTCAGCATTGGTGCATTGAAACCTTTCGTATGTGTAGCTGTCTGACATTTGCATATTGTATAAAAGAAAACCTAAATTAGGCATCCCAAAAAATGCGCGACACTTTGTCATCTCCAACGGTTCTATTCGTTTTCAAAGCCATGACTGCGTGGTGTACCATATGTAGGAATTGAACTCCTGCCTATTCGCAAGCTATACAGATCTATGTTGGATATTTCATAAAGAGACAATGTTTAGCAATTACATGCAATAATAGCAAATGCTATAAAGCAATAATAACAACGTATAGCGAAAAGTAATAGATTATTTTTGTTCCATATGGTTAATAAATGAACTCGAGGAACGAAATATTACATTTGTATGAATCTGTGAACATTAAAAAATAAAATACGTTACATTAATAATAATACACGTATTTCTTTCTCAGCAAATTATATAAAAATAAAATACAATATAAATTAGTAATAGTGTGACATTTTATTAAAATTTGGCATAGTGATTACTGATGTTTATCCCGAAAGAAAATATTTAATTATGGTACTTAGAATATTTAACAGAACAATACTTCCTCTCTTTACGCTATGAGTCTAAGCTGTGGAGTACCTCAATTCCTCCAAATCTTTTAATTAAATTCCAATCAATAAGATTGGAAAAATCTTATTAATTTATCCAAAGTTCAAAAGTTTATCTTTCGTCAGATTATCATCTGCAGCACAGCTTGTACAGGCAGATCAGTTTGTATCGGAAATTTTCAGATACGAAGCATACAGAAATCGGTACAGCTAAATCTGTCAATATTATATATATTCCATCGGCATCTGGCTCTACTTCTCAATTATTGCTCTTCGGAAAATCACACCATTTACTACGATAAAACGGAAATCTACCAGAAAATATAACCCGTAAAAAAAAATTTTTTAAATGGATCTAAATAAACAGAACGGACTTCATTCCCAACAAGAAAAGATTTAAAAATCAACCTCCTACGCCATCTGAATTTGAATAATCAGAATCAAAACAAGTCTTCCTGTCACCTGAAAGTTTCTCTGGTGATGTTGATGTTGTGGAATGTGACGAGACAAGATATAATAATCGATGATTTAGTATGATTTTCATTGAATTGAATTTTAACTAAAAATATTTGATATGTATAATTCTGTATTTTTACTCAATTTTACCTACTAGTTAAGCTACAACTTTTAATGGTTTTATTTAAACTAATTTAAATGAATTTTACTATTACCTTTTATGAAATTTAAAACATTGTTTGGCCAGCTTGGCCAAAACTGGCCACTAAACCCAAACCAACCATGTTCATCGTTGAGCACACCGTTATCGTCTCTCATTACTCACCATTGTCTCTATTGCAGCATCAAAGATCGATATGGTACTGTAGAGATCGTCAGACTAACCATATTAGCACTTGACGTCCCGCAAATAACCCAAGTTTTTAACAGTAAACATGATGTGGCTGTATGATTCTGATCGATCAACATGTCTGCCCCATTGAAATTTAGTTACTAGAGTTGCTGAGATCTCGCCCACCGTTCTGTATAGCACCCACGGAATGATTAATTTCATATTCTCAAGACAGTCATGGGATCTCGATCTACATAATATCACGAAACGATAAACCGCATTTCCAACAGACCACGAGCTAATTCCGATTCGTGTTTGTTGTTCTTTCTTCTTATACGAATCATAACATGAACTTTACATAAGCATGCATGTTTTTACAGTAACGGGTACTTTGACATTAGAGCGGTCCTTAGCCAATCGGAAATGTAATGACGGATGATCATTAAAAAGACATGCTGTCTGTAAGGCCTTGCGGAATCGTACAGTCTTTTGATAAAAATTTCGTTTTTCGGAGCTGCAGAACAACCATGCCCAACTTGTCTTTGTTATCGTTATAAGAGCCACCAACTAAGTAACCCGCTTTAAAAATATTCGTTTTTATATACTGTAGGTGCTTAATTGCTTATCTGCTTTGCGAGCATGCGCTAGAATGCTAATTATTTGCATATTCTAATATGTTGTGCCTGGCATTTAAATATCGTGTTTATTTCATAGAACTTTCATGGTACAGCAATTTTAATGCTCAATAATGTACTAACAAGGAAATATTTTATATAAACAAAATATATCGAATTTGTGATGAACTAAAACAGGAGTAATATATTTTTTCACAAAAGAATTAGGCATTGGAGCAGAAATGCACAGGATTTCCATGCATTTGCTGTACATCCACTTCACTGTATTTAAGCAATTATCTCGGCAGATAAGTGTTTGTCTTTTTAAAACAAATTAAATTAATGCCCGAGAATACGTCTATTTTCTTAATTACAAGAACGTTTCTGAAAAGTTGAATGTTAACTTCAAGAGTTTCCAACGTTAAGACGATTGATATTCTGATATCAGCTTTTTAGATTATTCTCCCAATCTTAAATATTAACTTTTTTTGCCATGATACTCAAAAGTGTTCAGTTTGAACTTGCAAGATAAATTTAAATTAAACGTTTTTAAGTAGTGCGGAATAATCAATCATATAAATCATTTCAAGATAATACATTAAATGCGAATGACACCCTGTGTCAGTGTAAAGGATGGTCGAAAGGTCTTGACTTGTTTAAAAAAATATTTAGAAAAAGTACAAAACATGAAGGAAAGATTTAAAAATTTTTTTCCCATGCGTTTAATTTCCTTTGCGGAAATCAACTTAAATTGTAGAGAGCTTGAAGTATAATGCAGTCCCACTTTTGCAGAACCAACTTACTACAGAACGGTAGTGACAGATTTAAAGTAATAGATCATAAACGCCATAACCCTCATTGATACAGCGTTAAAGCGAACATGGTAAGAACTGGAATTTAGACTTTTTGTGCTATTATAGGTGCAAGGTTAAAAACTATTGTTGATAAAAGGTGTACAAAAGATTTGAAAAATTCTTTTTCAAATATTACAAACCAGTTTATCTATAGCCTCCCCCCCCAAAAAAAAATAATATGCAACTTTTTAACCACTCTGTATATCCAAGGGAGAAAAAAAAAATTGTTATAAATAACAAATTTAAAAATAGAAATTGTTTGATTAATAAAATTTTAAAACCAATTTTTTTTTTTTTTTAGTACAATAAAAGATAACTCAAACACTGATTAAATCAATGAATCTTTTCCCTCCTTTCTTTTTAACTATGTATAATAATATATAGTAGGTAATATTCGTATTTTCATTTTGTATACCTTTCATAAGTCAAAATGAATTAAAGTTTCTCTTGATCTTAACTAGTCCAATATTACAAAATTTAGGTTGAAATGTTCAGCATTATGGTACGAAAAGATTCAAAAATGGTAAGTACGATTCTTCTAAAGTAGTAACTTGAAAGTAATGGAAACATTTAAAGACCACTGTAAAGTAATATTTATTATAGTACTGATAAAATATTTTTGGAAACAGCTTTTATTTTTCTGTACAATAATGACATAAATATACGAGTTAGATAATCAAATTGTCTTAAAAAGTACTTTAAAACGTATTCCAGAAATTTCCTTCTCCATTTTCTAAATTTAAATCATTTGAATATGTGTTTAAAGAAATGGAAAATAAAAATTACTACATTGATAAAAGGAAAGCTACAAATTACTGTACTACACATTTGGAAAGGAGGGAGAAACCAGGAACCAACCAGAAAAAGCAAATGGCAGATATGCACTCACTTAATCACTACAAAAGATCATTCAAACAAAAGATGGCAATACTGATCATTCTTTACATAACATTCTGTATATTATCATGCAGAAAGGTTTTTTGATTTAAATATGACAATTAAGACTTTTTTTAATTACTTTGAAGAGATTTGCCTAAAAGTGTTCTGTATGTGTCATAAAAGATTGCACAGTTATAAAGCTTTGTGTTTAGTGGATAACAAATTGAGAAGCGTGACTTCACCATTTGGTTTCTAAATGACTAGTGATGACTTTTACAGCTCATTCATTATCAAGAATGTTTTGTATTTGGCTGAAAAAAATTCAGCTGTAGTTATTATGCATTGCTAGTCCCAACTAATAATTTCAGTAAAACTAAATTTAAATTCACCTTCATGGTACAATTAGAAATTTTCTTTAAATAAAAAAAAAAAAAAAAAATGTCTATTTAAAAAAAATTAAAAGAAACACAGGTATATTTTATAAATACAATTTATTCAAATGAAACACTGTAATGCAGGTCTCTGACACATACTTTAGCAACAAGATCATATTTCAATCAATTGATGTTCATTTAAGTTAACACATATTAATAACAAAAAACTACCAAAAAACCATATTTTTACTTTTGGCCTCTCAAGATAATTGAATTCAAATACAGAATACAAAATATATGCATAATTTACATTTATTCTTAATTTTACAAATAAAAATAAGAAAGGAACATAATCTATATAGACATTCAATAAATGTGTGCTAAAGAGGAGATCCCTAACTTTACAATTGAAAACAATTCAACACTCAGAAAGAAAAAATGACTATTAACAACTGAGTGTTAAGCAGATAATAATGTTTGAGTATTATATAACATATTGGTTCCTAAAAAAGGAAGACAGGAAACAGGATTATCACATAATTACAAAAGCACCTGTCATGGTAGTTTAAAAAAGACAAAATTATAGGATAACTTCCATTTCACGAATGAATCAATTTAACAAAAAAGAATACAAAAGCAAGACTAGGATATTTTTTTTACAAACATTTTAAAAGAAAAATTCTATTAAAAGGTTTTGGATCTTAATGTCAAAATGTTTTTAAATTGTAACTATTTCATACAACACAAACCATTTCAATAAAATTCACTGAAGACTAATAAAAGGTGTTTAGAAACAAATAATGACTAATGCGACCCTTTTGATTAAAATGCAATTATTTTGATTTAAATTATATTTTGATAAAAAAATAATTAAGTAAAATATTTTAATATTATGGTATATAAAATGAAGGGAAAGAAAAATTCTTATATTCTGTATGACATAAATAACTTCCACAATGAAAACTACTAGAACATTTCCAAAATAAATTCATATTATTTATTCATCACTCAAAAATCTAAAAATGCAATTTTAAAAATAATCAATTCTATTATTATAATCTATTAATAAATTTTTGTGAGAAACTTTTAAGATACAAAACCTTCAGTATTTGTGTAATTCTAAAAATTTCAATATAATGTGATGTTTAAACCTTGAAAACTTGAATTAAATTGAGTACTGCTTTACACATAGAACGAATTAAACAAAAAAAAGATTTTAAATTAAGATGCATGTCCTCTACAACATGCACAATTTTAATGGGAAAAATTTTTTAATATAAAGAATAAAGACTTTTATTTTAATAATTAGAATACAAATTAGAAGGGGGAAAAAAAGAAAGATCTTAGCTTTTGCAGTAACTCTTTGGCATATTAATACAAATGCAAAAATTATTTAAATAAAATAATTACACAACAAACATCTGTACAATATAACATAAAAGCGAGGAATATAGGTCTATGTAATTGAAGTAAAATCCCATTTGAAATGGAACTTTACTATCTAGTTAATTAAAAAAAAAAGTGCTTCAAGGAGGGAAAAAATCTTAAACGATTAGAACAAAATATATTAAACATTAGTTGATACTAAAAAAATCAACAGAAATAAAAATAATTCAGAGGATGAAATATACAACATCAATTTAACATTGCCAATGTAAATTGTTGTCATCGCTGAACTACAACATCAAATTCAGATGCAACTACTAATGCATTCATTCAGGAAATTACAAACACTCACATGTCCGTTATAGTACCAAATACAAATTTAAAACCGAATGGAAACAAAAGTGCTGATTTTCTGAAAGTGTAAACAATTCCTTACTATTTATACATTTACACAAATGCAGTAATATTTGTTCGTCAATTTTTGCAATCTTTCTTGCCAATACATCACATAGGTTAACAAAGTGAATTTAATGTAAAAACAGCTTTGCAAACAAACAGCAGAAAAGTATAATTTAATATTTAAAAATAGGCTAAAATAATTTAAAATGACATTTATTTACTGAAACACTGTTTTTACATCGTAAAGACAGCAACAGAACCATTAGCACCCATTACGTAATAAATTACACAATATAAATATTAATTCCATAATTCAATGGATTTAAAATTTTAATTACAGTAGTAATCTAATCTAAGAAAATTTTGTAATTTTTGGAACACAAAACATATTAACCTTCAAAGTTGATTTGGAATTAAAATAAACAATGATTTTTTCCAAAATAGAAATCAAATTATTTAAACAATACTAATTGAATTTTAGTAAAGTGTAATCGAAATTTAAACAATGCATCAAGCACCATATGTCTTTCATATTCGATCAAGACAGTACACACACACACACATACACACATTTTAAAAATTATAGAAAAAGGGCACAAAATCAATGCCATGCAGTTATAAAAATTGTAAAAATTAAGCTGTACAAAGCACACAAAAAAATTTAAGTACAACATTATAGCAACAAGGTGCATTTTTTTTTTGTGTGTGATCAAGACATGGGAATACAGGGATGCAATTTTCCATGAACAACTTCAGTATCACATCAACAGACAAAATTTTACAGTAAGTGTAATTACAAATTAACTAGAATGTGTGTTTGATTTTGTCCAAAACACAAATTGCAATATTCCATGTACAAAACAGGCAATTCTCAGCATGAAACAATTGCCATGGGTCCAGCATGCAATAATTTACAATGCTAAATGAATAAAAATGAGATGTAATAAATTTTAAAAAATAATACATAAAACATCTAAAACATTTAATTGCACTAATTAAGACAAAAATTTGTAGCATTTAAGGGGAAAGCAAACTCTTCATGCAGATTAAAGCTAAAAACCACAATAAAACAGCAGTACAAAACATTCATTCAAGCAAAATTGCTTGCTACTTTTCTTACAAATTAGATTAAGATGTTTCTGTGACAAACAATTGCTTTAACACACACTTCATTATTGTTTGTGCATCAAACCTATGCTGCCTGTTCCAGACCATTCGAAAGTTCAACATCATCACTTTCTGGCAAGTCTCGTGGAACAGGTGTATTATTAGAACTACGATTCCATTTGTCCTTGTGTTGTTCACGACCAAAGCCTTCATCATAATTACCTCTTGATATAAAAAGTTGTTTAAAATGTGGAGTACAATACAGGTTTTTTCCACTCTTTGTGTAATTTTCTAACCTAATAAGTAGATAAAGAAAATAAGAACACCTAATAAAAACAAGTAATGTTTATTATAAAAAATTAATATTATTATAGTAATTATTTTGCTAAGTTCCCATGAAAACTAAAACTAGGTTTCAATAAATAACATTCATTAGTTATATATACATTAGTATAAATATAACTTTATAACAAGTAAACATTCTAAAGTTAAAAAAACATTCACATCATTTAAGAAAACAAATTACAATAAAATAAAACAAAATGAGGCTGAATTTGTAAATTTGAGTAATATATAGTAAACACAAAAATTCTCTTTTACATTAAAAATTACACTTCAAACAGTTATATTTTTTATTAATACAATTTTTACAAGGTTAATGCAAAACAAAATAAATAAAAATGGAAGTAAAAATTATATCTTTATGGACTTTTATACAGTAACAATATAGTAATAACATTTTTTACGTAATGACCCATTTTCTGAGTTTTTTCTAACATGAATAAGTTTTCTAAGAAATCAAAATATTTCTAATTTACAAATTAAATTAAAAGACTACATTTCTTAAAATAGAAGAGATTTTTTTTTATATTAATGTAAAATAAATGTTAAAGAAAGAACTAAAAAACTAACCTGAGCATACAACTACAATGTGCACAGCGAAAGCAGTTCTTATGAATTCGCATTCCACTTGTCTCCAATTTTTCCATAGGATATACTTTTTTTGGCACAAATGCTACACATGTCAGTATTGGTAGCTGCCTGTTCCTGCTATATGAAAAAAAGAATTTTAAAAAAAAAATCAATATTTATAAAACAAAGCCATATATATTTAAATTAATACAAAAAGTAAATAAGTCCAGGTTAAATAATAAAACAAAAGAAATTACTTGCATATAGCTGCAACTTCAAATATAAACTGTACATAACAGAATCAATAAAATAACTACACAAAACAAAGAAATTTAAAACCTAAACACTTATCAATAATTTAAATTATTTTCTTGTTAAGAATAAACAATATTAAAAATATTAACATCTGTCTAAATATTTTTAACTGTTTATCGAATAGTTTATTAAAAATAGATATTTTAATTATATCTAAAAGTTAATATTTTAATGTGATGAATTCAATATAGAAAAACTATACCATTGTTGATTCTTTTAATGGACTTGAGTAATAATATCCAAATAGAACTGAAAATTTAACAGTAGAGCACAATTTTATGTTTTAAAGGCTCAATTCAGAGAAATATAATTTAATGCAAAAGTACTAATAATGTTTGAATAAGCTGCAACAGTATAGCACAGATATGACTGCTTTGCAGGTGGAGAAAAGAGAAAGTGAACATTTCTCACAGAATTGGAACCAAGAAAAGTATTCCAGTAATACAAAAAAAAACATCCTTCAGACAAGGTCGTTTCTTTTCATTATTTTTACAGAGGTGACCCTCATCCCCACCTATAAATATCTAGATACAAGAATAACTGCCAATTTTGCAAAGTAAACAATTTCAATGCCAAATATAGAAGTGACTGAAGCAAGTGAAATAATTTTTGCAATTAAACAAAATAAATTGTTTTTCTCTTAGCTAGGATTAATGGAACTAAGCAATTATGTTTACATTAGACTTACAAAAGGTAAGAAAAAGGGAAAATAATTGTTTTTTACATTCTTATTTTGTTAATTTTTTCTATTTCTTTTAAGCATATAAATTTTCATGAAAATTTTATTTTAAAACTTTAAGATTCAGTATATTTTAGTTACTAATTTTATTTTTAGACATAGTTAAAATAAAATGAAGAAAATTTTAAAAAATGAAAGACAATGGCAAAGAAATTACCACCATACAAGTGGTGATTGTAGGTACAAGTGAAGTTTTCTGAACGACATGTTAAATACTATGAACCTGTGCATGAAAGAAATTCCACCCACCTTTTCAAAAATAAAAAATTACTTGAGAGCTCAACTTGAAACTCATACCCATTTTACATTTAATATAAAAATTAATCCTATTATATATATTTTAAGCATATTTGTTTTTGAGATGGAGAATTTAGCATTTTCAAAGTATTTTTTTTTTTTTGGAATGGGCAACATAACATTTTCAGAATGAGTAGCATCTCAAACTAAATCATATCTGAAACTGTATAGAAGAAAATTACATTTGATGAAAAAAAAATTTTACAGTTTTTCCTAAAAGTATGAATGATATTTAATTAGACTTAATTAGCTGAATAAAACATTTATATAATATTGTTGCTTAAAAAAACAAAATGTAATCAAATAAAAGATTTTTTTTTTTGCAATAGAAAATTAATATCAAGAATTTTGGTAATAGCAAAAACTAGCATCAATTGATATAAAAACCTATTAATTCTGAAGAGGTAATTACAGTGTTTTCTTAATTTCAATTCATGTTTGACAAATTATGCCTACACACTATAGCACATTACAAGTTTTTTTTTTTTTTATCTTTCATAACTGAAAATTTAGAGTTTTTTTTTTTTTTTTATATATAAATAGTAGATACATTATATACTTTTAAATATATATCTTATACACACCCTTGAAATATATACTAAAAACAGGTGGGATTCTAACTCCAAAATTTGAATTTTATAAAATTAGATCATGACTTAAATAAAAAAAAGAACATTAATTCATATGTTAATTTGAATCGAAGATTTAAGTGTTTGTGCGTAATTAACTTTCTAAAAATGAACTTGTATTCATCCAATACAGACTAATTGAGATAGTCAAAAAAAGAAAAAGTTCGATTGAATTTTATTTTTTTCATAATAATTAGTACATAATTTTATAACAATTCTAAATATTTAGCAGTCTAGAAAAAGTAATCAAAGTAATTATTTTCATAATCAATATACATATCTTTAACAATGTGAAAAACATACAGCATTTTTAGGAAAAAAACACACTATATACATGTATATAAATTAAAGAAATATGTTTTAAAATTTTATTAAAATGCAGGTATCACAATATTATTTTTAAACACACTTAAATCATTTCAAAAGTACTTCCAAAGATTCCATTTTTTTTTTTTTAGAAACAAAATTCTTGAGTATTTTATTAAGAAAATTAATGACACAAAATAAAGAATTCCCTATTATTAAAAATAGTAAATTTTGATGATTTATAAAAAAACAAATTGAAAGCAGATTGTTAAAACAGAGTCAGAATATTATTAAAATTCAATTTTTTCAAAATTAATTTAACAATTTGTTTGAAAACCTACAATAGTAAGTAACAAATCTTACTTTATTAAATTAAATAGATATAAACTAAGGAATAAACATATTTATACTTCTTAAATTCAATAAAAAAATGGAAGACTTAAGAAAAAAAAAAAACATTGTACATCTAAATCAATCTTACTTCAATATTAAGATTTTCATCAGTTATTAATGTTTGGAAAATATAAAAATTTCATAACACCAAATTCAACTTAATTGATATGTTGACATGAGATAATTTAAAAAGTAAGAACAAATACAAGAATTAAAATTTCTAAATACCAAATTATTTTTTAAAAAAATAATTTCATTTAACTTAAAATATTCATTAAACTGAAAAATCCACCCCTTTTTTTTTGAAATATTTAAAATCTGATAGTATCAATTTAAAAAAAAAAATTCTATTCATGTCAAAAATTAACCTGCAGTTGATAAAACAGAATTATACAGAAGTGAAGCAATCTAGTGAAATTTAACACACGCACACACAGCGAGAGCAACTCCACAACATCAAAAGATGAATAGTATTCTGGATTCATACAAATATTTGTAGTACTATTTAATTCCAAATTAAGAAATTCCAGCTTCAGTACAAAAGTATATAATCAGCTGAATTTTAGGAATCATAAGAATGAAGTTGATGCATTGTAAAGCTTCTCTTGAAATTTTATATGACGTAACAAGATATGTCTTTTTGCAGTTGTTCTCAGAAGCACATCAGTCACATCTAGAGAATATTTCTTGGCAATTACTAGAGACAATAAAAGATAATATTAATACAGCTATTGTAAAGAATGTTTTAGTTGATTTCATGCATAAAATCCAGTTTGCTTGCTCCAATACATTTGCAGATGTCAAATCAGTTCCCATGCAATTAGCTCAAACATTCCATGCAGATAATTTCAGGCTGCAATTTCTTTTATTTAGATTTCCAATGAACTTTCAAACATTAACCAATTATAAACTGGTTACCTAAGATGGATTTAAAGATAAGAAAGTTCATTTGGTTTTAAAAAAAATAGCTTGAACTAATTAATTTGAATTACAGCAACAATGAAGCCAAATTAAATGAAATTAGAAGGAAATGTATGGAAGTATACAAATGTATGGAAGTATAAATATCAAAATGAGTCAACAATTTTTTTAATATATCCAGTAATTTTTAAGTAACATTTAAAACTGAAAGAATATTCTTATAAATGAAAAGAAAAATTTCCAATAAAAAAGTTAAAAACATTCAGCAATATTTACTGCTTTCTGAAAGGCGTCAAGAGGAAAGGGAAAGTTGAGAAAACTACATACGTGCAAATTTTATCTTCAATTTAAATATGAAGTCATTTAGGATCATGTGGTTTACATGCTATTTCAACTGGAATATAAGCATAAGCTTCAATGAAAAAAAAATATACAGTAAACAGTAAATCTTATCAAAATTTATATCAACAATAAAAAGTTATTTATTATGTATAATATAATAGAATGATTTGTTAGTAAAGTTCATATAATAAAATTTTATTAAAAGTAAGTAAACAAGTAGCCATAAAATGCTGCCAAATAAAACTAATCATGTTAAAAAAAAAAAAAAAGATTCTACTGCATTTTTAAAAATAAATATGGCAAGTGCATGCAGGTGAATAATAATAGCTAAAGATTATTTTATTGTTGAATAACAAACAAAACCAAGCAAATAAATTAATACAAAATAAACATTTCAAAAATCAGAATTTTAGAAGTAAACAAAATATGTAAATGATAAGAAATGTGATATGCATGTAAATATATATTTTAATAATTTTTCTTTGTTACTTAATATTTTTTTCTAATGAAACAAATCAATTTAAATTTAATCTAAATTCATTTGATTCATACTGCATAAGACTTTTTTTCTGTCTTTTTTTTTTTTTTTTTTTAATGAAAACGAATTGAAATTAGTTAATAACAGTAAACGTATCTTTTTGTACACTAACAAAACTGTGGTCAAATACCAACTTTTATATGCTTAAATCAATGGATTAATCCAATTCCTGTTTTTATTAGATAATTATTAACTGATACAAGGACAATGTCAATTGCAGAATAGATTTCATTGAAACATTCCGAACATTAGCATTTATAACAATCCTAACTAAGAAAAAAGTTGCCTTTTATTACAATGGTATAATACTGAATTACAATAAATGTAACTTTTGTGAATTTTTACTTAACTTTTAACCTGATCTGAATGTGAATTTCAAACAATGCAAATATAAGACATATAGCAAAATATATGCAATGAATGGTCTTTAACAGGAAATTTGAATTCATAAACATAGTCTAATATCAAGATCCTAGCACTAACATCAAAACCATTTATACAATAGATTTTTAGTAGCTTGAAATTCATAAATTTTACCTACCCTCGATAAATTATATTAATAATTATTTTTTTAAAAGACAAGTAAATCTCGCATTTGTACAACTTATTCTTGTAGAAAACAATCAAGTTATTTAAATCAATATGATCAATCTTATAAAACAAGAGATTTTGCCTTTTTATAATCATTCTATTCTTAGTACTGCAACTTAATATGAAGCGATTAAATTAAAATTTAAATGACGTTGGGAAAACTAATTTCCATTTCAAAATTACAACAAAATTTTTAAATTAACTTTTAAAAATGGTGCTAAGAGCCAACAAATATTTTGTATTTATAAATTTTACAACATGTAAAAAAAAAAAAATCTGCTTCAATTCTACCTTTTATTTATGAAGTTGAGTTTCAAATTATAAATATTATAATTGTGTTCTGATTTATGTTTTAAATAAACGGCATTATTAAAAAAATTCTGTTATATCCAATAATTCCTGAAGATAATACAGAATAAGTTTTGATTATGTACTAATATGTACAAGAATTTATACTTTACAATAAATCTGTTAACTTTTGGTTTAGGCTTCTCAGCTGGTTTTAAGGTTTCTTCTTTGATAGATTCAAACTTGGCTCGCAAAGTTTTTGTTGTATCGACTTGGGGAAGGAAATCCTCTTCTTCTTCATCATCTTCATTCTTTTTATTATTCAGTTCAGTATCCCAATTCTCAAATTTTGCTTTTAGACTTTTTGCTTTATCTGCTTCTACAATAATATCATCATCAGCTTTGTAACTTGAACGGATTACATTAGGATCTCGTTCTGGTTCTGGTGACGAATCATGGCCTTCCTCAACTTTGGTATATTCTCGCGGAGGAGTAATACGTTTTAATGGTTTGGGACCTGCAGGAACAGCAGGAGTTTCTTTTTCAAGAGCTTTGAATTTATCTAACATTCTACGTGCTGTATCAGTTGAAGGAATATCATCAACCACATCAACAGCACGGACAACATTTGGATCAACTGCAATATCTCTATCAGGAGTATCTTCTTTAGCTGGCTCTCTGGGAGGGGTAATCTGAAATCTTTTTCTCTCTTTAGGAGCATCAGAATAATTTTCAAAAAACTTAAATCTTTGTGAAACATCTGTTGTATCAACGGGAATTTCCTCTTTTTCAGTTGGTTCACTGCATTTAATAACATCAGCATCCTTAACTGGTGAATGAAGGTTGTTCACTTGACGCTCATGAATAGGAGACTTATTAGGAGATTTAGATGTTACTGCAGTTGTCTTTACAGTTGCATCTATTTGTTTAAACAACTTCTTAGCATCATTAGCAATACCTTAAAGGAAAAAACAGGTTTGAAAATTATATAAAGAAATTTTAGTAGTGCACATATATGAGAAACAAATATCTAATTTAGGTAATTTTTATTAATTAAATTAATATTTATTTTTTGAATAATACCTGGTTCGGTAAAAACACTTAAGTCTTCTTCCTTTTCCTTTCTAACTTTTTCCAAGTTTTCTTCTTCAACTTCACTAACAAGCTCTCCTTTTTCAAACTTTTCTTTCAAGCGAGTGGCTTTGACATCCCTCCCAATGTCAACAGGGTCAGGTCGAACAACAGTTGGTTTCGAAGTATCTTGACAAGCTTTTTCATAAACTGCTTTCATTGACTCGGATCGTCCAAGACATATACGCTGACGCAACTTATTAAGTTCTTCTTTCTTCTCTTCGATTTTTTCTTCTTTTGTTGCAGCTACAGAACCTGTTTCCCACTGAGATTTCAAACTTGACATCCCACTAAAAACAACCTAAAATAGAAAATATAATAGATTCAAACAAATGTATGATAAACTGAGATAAATGTGATGTAAAAAGCAAGAACCATTCACAACACAGAATAAAAAATGACTAATTTGAATAGTAGATTTAAAAGTATAAATAAATATAATGGGCATCACAAAAATTATGCAGATCAAAATAATATAAACTTTTATAATAGAATATATGAAAAAATAAAAAAAAATATAATAAAAGGTCCCAATCACAAACATGAAAATTGAATATTTTAAATAATTAAATTATTTTTTTAACAATTAACTTCTAACTACCGAAAATTTCTAAATTAAGCCATCAGATGGCGCCAGTCAGAAGCACAAGGTAAAAACTGTTTTTGTTTAATTAAAAAAAAAAAAGAATTATAATTTATTCATAACTTTGACTAGGCCCAAAGTTAAATTATTAGACTTACGAGAAAAAAATAGGAACACTAGTGTTATATTTTTTAAGTTATATTAGGAGTACCACGTACTGTATCCAAATATCCATTTTTTATATACATAAATAATACAATAATATAAAAACCTAACAAACCTTTCTCTTTGTGTTTACTTGACTTGATAACTGAAGCATCTTCATCACACTCTTCATCATTGTCAGATTCTGACAACTCACCATTTTCATTATCTCCACCAG
This sequence comes from Caerostris extrusa, assembly GCA_021605095.1. Taxonomy (NCBI): domain Eukaryota; kingdom Metazoa; phylum Arthropoda; class Arachnida; order Araneae; family Araneidae; genus Caerostris; species Caerostris extrusa. The sequence goes on from BPLR01018833.1 coordinate 86,879, forward strand.
ACACAGCAGATTGATATCTATTACATAAAAGACCATATATTAATGAATCTTAAATCAGAAACAATTAAAAAGACAGCAACACAATTGTTTTCCCATTGCATATCTGTAAGGTTACAAGATTCCAAATGCAGTTAATTTTAATAAATAGATTTGAATAAATTATAAAATAGCCTTGTATATTTTTATTTATTAGGAAGATAAAATACTAAAAAGCATTCTTCTTAAAAACACTGAAGAATCAACAACATGAAAATCCATCTATACAGAAAAAGCATGACACATGTAAAAAGCCTTTCATAAAAAATTAAAATATGCAGAAAAAAATGAATCATTTAAACTTAAGATACTTTCAGTCAAATTCTGGCACAGTTTTGAGTAACTTTATTTTTAATTTCAACATCTCACAAAATGAAAAGAAAATAAATTATTTATTTCACATTTTATAAAAAGAGAAACATCTGGGATCAAAACCGAAACCGCCCGAAAGGAGTTATTCTGAATGAAAGTCGGTCATAAATGAAAATTCTCCTATAGAGGAAGAGAATAAAGCTTTCTAAGAAATAATATTGAAATGGTGCTTGCAAAATAAAAAACGATTTGTAGTCCAAAAGCTGATAAACTAAGGGAAAATTGCAAGAGGAAAAAAAAAAAAAAAAAAAAGATATTTTGAAATAATTTAATTTTATATAATATTTAATTTAATATATTTAATATTTTCCCAGATTTTATATAACAGTGAAAATAAAACCATCAAAGCAAGAGTTAACGTTTTTATGCTATACAATAAAGTAATAAAACCTTATTTCCGATAAAAAAACTTACAATTGTTACCAAAAGGTATTAGAATCAACATTATTTACTACAATAATAATGCATTTAAAATACGTTTTTCTTGTCAGTTAAATAATGAGAAATATTTTATTAACGAAAGGGCGTAGACAAACATGATAAATCAGCAATGCGTAACGCAGTGGCTGGGGAGTTGCTGCCTGTGGTGGCGGGATGCCTGCAGTTTGCGTTGCCTCCGAAGAAAGTTAAGAAGTATCATGAAGATGTTAGTTGTGAAACGTGCATTCATTGGGAGAAATAAGTTAATAGTATGTGTTAGAGTTAGGATTATCACATTATAGAAATCAGATTCTATCATGTTCTTATGTAAAGATGTCAGTATAAATACAGTGAGTTAAGTGCATGAGGATCAGTTGATGAAAGATGAAGAGGGTGCCTG